>JAPQWV010001474.1:0-86618 GCA_027422505.1 Craterostigma plantagineum | reverse complement strand
AAAAAAAGACCAACCAAGAAGCACAAAGAGCCCCAATTCTAATTTCTCGCCTGGTCTTCCCGGCCTCATTTCGCCATCCGCCGCGCCGCCGCCGCCGCGTCCGTTCGATGTCTTAGCCTCACGGCCCGCTATTGTCCCCAAAAGTTTGTAGCTCACTGTGTGTTGCTGGGACAGGTTAGCTTCTCATTGGTGTGAATTTTGTGGTATGTGTAATGAATGTGCTCACTGCTTCACAAAGGATGGATAAAAATTCGTTCGAATTTTCTAATGGAGATTGGCGGCGACCCATCATAAATCCAAAATCTCTTCTTTACATCATCTCTTATTTAACAGGAAGGGAAGGAAGAAAGACCTGCAAGAGATAGAAAAAGAACTAAGTTTGAAATGGAGGCTTTTCGGGTGAAACAGCTGCTTCATATGGCTGTTGCGTCTTCCAAGGCGAAGGCTCCTCTCTTGGGCAGCAGCAGTTTCCGACCACCTTTCTTCACTATCAGCTGTTCGCTGTCTTCTTCTCCATCTTCTCCTCCTTCATTAGCAACATCATCTTCGCCTGGGCCACGTGGACGCCGCAGCCAATCAGCATCACCTCCCTCAACCTCCGATAGAGAGGCTATTCGATCTATTCGTATCCAAAAGGTGCTCTTTTTGTTTTTTGGCCTTCTATTAAATACATCTGAGTTCATACTATTTCTTGTTTCAAGTGCTCTTAGTTCATTATACTGTAGGCTGTGTGAGTCATCGTAGTAATCTACTCCTTGTTCGATTGGGATAACTTAGTGTTGTATATGAAGTCTGATGTCTCTTTTTACAGTGCATGGTTTCGATTGGGGTCTCGTGTACATTACTTGTATATATGGCCTTTGAATCTCATATGGTTAGTTGGCATTCCTCTAGGTGGAAGAGCTGAGAAGCAAAGGATTAGATCCATATGCTTATAAGTGGGATCGTACTCATACTGCCAATCAACTTCAAGAGATTTACCAGAGTCTTGCGAATGGTGAGGAAGCAAACAGTGAGAGCGATCATGTATCTATTGCTGGGAGAATTGTGGCTCGTAGGGCTTTCGGAAAGCTTGCTTTTCTTACGGTGAGGGATGACTCGGGGACTATCCAGGTAGAAATTTCTGTATAAGTAGACTCCCATTAAAAGGTTGTAACATTATGTCGATGTGGAGGCTGAAGTGTAATTTTCAAAACGACCTTTTGCTCTAATCCGATGTTGTTGTGCCAATTCGAAATTGGAAAAATAGAAGGTTGTTGGAATTTCCTTGAAGGATTCGACGAGGTTTCATCTATTTTTCTCTCGAAAGTTATGGTGACAACTGGAGTTCTGGTTCTCATTAAGGGATATGAACTTGTCGAAATCCCTTCTTTCATGATGCAATATAACTAATTTATTTCTGAACCAGGGACTGAAATTATGGTTATATTATATTGTTATGCTATGTTACTTTCCTGCATATGATTTCATTTTCCATTCGTTTGTTAACTTTGAGGTTTTCTGTCCTGAAATTTATTGCTACTAGTAGGAGTAGCTTCACTACTTACAAATGTCAGCGTGATTGATATGACTGACTAGTATGGAATTTCACTCTAGTTCAATGCATTATTCATGGTCTTCTATGTCTTTTGCTGCTAGTAGCTTTACTGTGAGAAGGAAATCCTTCAAAATGATCAGTTTGAGCAATTGAAGACACTTGTCGACATAGGCGATATAGTGGGGGCAAGAGGCTCAATCAAACGCACAGAAAAAGGTATCTTCTTTTGAGTGTACGAAAAAGGTATTCTGACTGGTTGATAGTTGACATTAAATATTTTACCTCAAGTGACCTAGCATGTACGTTTATTTTTCCCCACTGTAAATACTTAAAATAAAACCTCGAAAGATGTACTTCTGGCCTCCAGAATAAGGAGATGGAGCATATGATGGAGTTGCCTGCCTTTTTTTCCTTCTATCCTATTAATATCAGTTTTTATTAGGTTAGAAGGGAAATGATTCATGCACAAAATATATAACCATATAACTTTCTACCATTAGTTACCCGTCATAATAGAACTTATCCTCCTGATAAATAGTCTTAAACGTTAGTGTTGGGGTGGGTCCTGTGATCAACAAACTAGAGACTAGAGATGAATAATCTATGTCACTGATAAATTTAACTATATATTTGACTACAGTTAGGGGCTACTGCATCTGTATTGTGTTTATCCAATTCTAGCATTCCAAAGTTTCTTGAGAAGCAACTAAATACGCCAGGCCTGCATATTTTCAATGTTCATTCTTAAGCTTTTTTATGTTGCATCCTGTGACAGATCTGTTTTGTTCATTGTACTAGGTGAATTATCTGTTCGCGGGCGACTTCTTTCACAATCCTTACCAAGTCCTTGCTTCCCCTACCGGATAAATATCATGGCCTGACAGACATAGATAAGCGCTATCGTCAAAGGTAAATTCGCCTATATAGTTCATCTTTCCCTGAGAACTTGCAAAAGAAATTCTGGCAGTGTCCAGTGTTAGATTTTCCTTTTCTTCACTAAAGTGACCTTGTCATACCCATTCTCTACCATAGGCCATACCATTCTGATGTGTTGACAGAAAATGTATGACTGTCATTATATACTAAATTTTCACAAAGAATAGCTTGGCTGGTTTATTCTTGCACAAGCTACAGCTGGCATCAGTGGTTGCTCGCCGAATGCCCCATATAAAATATGTTACTTTAGATCCATACCCCTTACTTACACAGGCGATGTTGCCTTTTCTTAGTCCAAATCATGCTGATATATTTCTAAGGGAAAGCTAATTCGTTTGACTTCGATTAAAGGTATGTAGATATGATTGCAAATCCTTCTGTGGCTGATGTTTTTAGGATGAGAGCTAAGGTTAGTGTTGAATTTTATTCAATTCCTTCCCTTTCAGTTAAGTTACACTTAACGGGTGCTGATATTACCGATTTACATTAGATTATATCAGAAATACGGAAGACCGTTGAGTCTGCTGGGTTTGTTGAGGTGGAGACCCCAGTGCTTCAGGTACCTAAATATTTCCTTCTTTTGGTTATCACTGAATAAGTAGTTATTTAGGATCTTGATAGTTTTCGTGTTGTTTTTGCGTGTTGCTTTTGACTGGTGGCTTAAACTCATGGATTGAACCTGAATTTCTTGATTTCATAGCCTTAAATTATTTCTTGTTGATGTACTATGCGTTTACTGTTAATGTCTCTCTCCTAGTCATAATTAGTGTGAAATGGTTGATTGATCAAACACATCGCATTCGAATAAAAAATGTGTCGTGTATTCTTTTGAGATCAATATTTGACGCCAATGTGTTTGGATTGATCTGTGCACTAGGGAGCTGCTGGTGGTGCCGAAGCTAGGCCATTCATCACATACCACAACTCTCTTGGGCAAGATCTTTACCTTCGAATTGCGACTGAGCTCCACTTGAAGAGAATGCTGGTAAGATAATTCCTTAAAGCAATTTTCTGTGTTTGCTTAGGCTGTGTTTGGATCGAAGAAAGCGGTCAGGAAAAAAAAAACTAGAGAGTGATTTCGTAGTTCTTCTCCTTTTCCTCACCATTTGGTGAGGAAATTGATTTTCCATGTTTTTGGCTTTAGAGTTAGCTTAAGATTTTCTGTTCTTTTCTTTCCACATAGATTTCTCTATTCAACCAACACATAAATTAACTTCCTTTTCCATTTTATTTTCTTTTCCTCTAAGTTCATTAAACCAAACACACTCTTAAAGTTATCGCAACAATGCTTTGATGGTATAGTTCCAATCATAAGTTCCAGTTTCATATAGTATGCGATCCCCCGTAGTATGTGCAAACTGCAATGTAAATTAGCTTTGACCGCAAAAGTCCAAGGAAAGACACAACTGCCAATAAAAGACACCAATTAAAGAAAGATCCAGGTAAACTTATCAACTGTTGAAGAAAGACACCTACTACAAAATTGGCGACTAGAACAGAATGAGTCCCAGTATTATGCATTCCTCTAAAGAGCTTGCATTGCACCGCCGTGACTGTCTCTGATTGAAATGCTTCTTTATCATCATTCCTCACATTTACTCTCTTTTACTAAGCCAACGAATTCCATCATCTTTGGAACTTGATTGGGTGTGTTTTTTTAATACATGCTCTAGTTATTCTACTGTGTGTTTTTTTGTAGTGCTTCTCTTCTTTAAGATTTATTTTTTTTTTCACGTGTGAAATTTGCGACATAATGGTATTTGATTTCAATGGAAGGTTGGCGGTTTCGAAAAGTATATGAGATAGGAAGAATATTCCGGAATGAGGGCATTTCAACTCGTCATAATCCCGAGTTCACCACAATTGAGGTATAGATTTTCTTGATCCTCATGAATATATTAGAAAAGGTGCAAATTGGGTGTATCAATGAACTACCAGCTCATGCCTGCATAAGAATATTTTAAACATTATTCATGATTAAATGCCGACTTGAATACTGGAGTAGCAGCAATTTACTTTTCTTTTTATATCTTCTCTTTGTAGATGTATGAAGCATATTCAGATTATGAAAGTATGATGGATATGGCAGAGGATATTGTGACACGCTGTGCCTTGCAGTCAGCGGAAAACTGACCCTTGATTATCAGGTGCTTTGTTGTATCTGATCTCCTGCGTAAAATTCTTTCTCCTTCATTCTCATGCATCTTTCTTCATTCAGTTGCTTTTCTGATATCTTTATTTTGTTGAAGGGGGTAGAGATATGTTTAGAAAGACCTTGGAGGAGGGAAACATGCACCACCTTGTTAAAGAAGCTACCGGGATCGATTTTCTCAAGTGTGGTGATGATATTGCTGGTGCAAGAAAGGTTGCCTTGGAAAAATTAGAAATGGGCGGTGATGACATTAAGAATGTTATAGAAACATGTCCATCTGTTGGCCAACTGCTTAATGAGGTTTGTCAGCCTAGATTTGCATATGATCTACTTTTCATTTTTCTGTAGCTGTCTGTGCATGTGACTAGCTGTGTTGGTGCCATCAAAATTATTGCAATATTCAATCACATAATTAACGTGCAATTCTAAGGCATTGCTTCTATTGAACTATACAGGTCTTTGAACTGGTGGTTGAGCCGAAACTACTGCAGCCCACTTTTGTGTTGGACTATCCTATTGAAATATCTCCACTGG
This sequence comes from Craterostigma plantagineum, assembly GCA_027422505.1. Classification (NCBI taxonomy): domain Eukaryota; kingdom Viridiplantae; phylum Streptophyta; class Magnoliopsida; order Lamiales; family Linderniaceae; genus Craterostigma; species Craterostigma plantagineum. The sequence continues at coordinate 81,459 of JAPQWV010001474.1, read as the reverse complement.
CAAAACCACATAGAAGGTGCCTTAGTAACTGTTGGCATTTTAGTAGTACATGAAACTTGAAAGTGCTTATAAGGAGTACTCTTTCGATCATGAAGTTGTGGTGCTAAGCTTTTGCCCATCTTACGTGTCAAAAAGATTCAACTATTATGTGTCGTCAAAGTTCAAACTTGTATCTTTTTGCTCTTCAGGCATGCAGGTTTGACGGAGAGATTTGAGCTTTTCATATGTGGTCGTGAGATGGCAAATGCCTTCTCTGAATTGACTGATCCTCTTGACCAGGTAAGTTTTAAAGCCGAGTTAGTTAGTTACCAATTGTGCTTCTGTTTAAAGTTTGTTCTCAAACTGTTTCTGTTTTTTTTACGGCTTCGAAGATTTTGACTCATGGGGTGGATTTGTGGGTCAACGTTTTATTTGCGTCATGTTAAATCTCTCGGGTTACAAAACATGAATATTCTCTGTATCTAACTATAGAGAGCAACTTTGAGTCGATCACCTATGGTAGCTAGAATGAATGTTTCTTCAGTTATAGGGGGCATTAGTTGTTTGATTAAGATTTCTTGACGAAGTTTCACATAAATAATTAAGTCGATGTATTGATATTGATAGAGGGAACGTTTGGAAGAGCAAGTGAGGCAACATGAGAAGAAGAAGAAATCTAATTTAGTATCTGAAGATAAAGACGGTAAGAAGAGCAATGACGATGATGAGGAGGCTTACGATGTAATCCTTGACGAAGATTTTCTAACAGCTCTTGAATATGGAATGCCACCTGCTTCTGGAATGGTATTAGTTAATCTTTCAATTCCAAGGGGAAAAAATAAATTGTTTGTTTTAGGCACTTACAAAAAATATATGCTTTCAATTAACTTCCCTGAAATGCCTTGTGTTGTTTCTTCTCATTTGCTTTTCAGGGCCTTGGCATCGACCGTCTTGTGATGCTTTTAACAAACTCCGCCAGCATACGTGATGTCATCGCCTTCCCCGTCCTCAAGTCTCAATCATAAAATAGCCTTTGGACGAAAATCGACTGATCTGAGTTTTTTTTTCCGTGGAATGACTATTTCCTTCAGTTATAATCTGAGATCTCACAACAAAATGATTTGTAATTATTTTGGGATTGGGACAGCCTCTCAGATCTATGAAATATTCATGTGTGGTGGTCCAAATCTTGAAACTGAAAAATTGTAAAAGAAACATAACGTAATACCAAAGAAAAACCCTGCAATACGACAGAAAGCATAAAAGCTTCATAGCAAAATACCAACAATCCCCTCACTATAATGGTCCACGAGAAAACATCAGAAACTGCTCTCAAACTCTGGTAAAAAGTAAAACAAAGAAACGTTTTATGACGAAAAGAAAAAGAATGTAACTATGCTGTATGCTTGCTTTGGTCCCAAAAGGCAAACATCCCAGCACTTAAGCAACAGCAGGCATGTCCTTGAGCCAAGCATCAAGCGGCTTGCCAATAGAGTAGACGATAAAACCGATTTCCCTGAGCTTTTCGCATCAACTACGTTCCTCCCATCGAACACAAAGGCGGGCTTCTGCATATTGTCATAAATCCTCTGAAAATCGAGCGTCTTAAACTCGTCCCACTCCGTAAGAATACAAACTGCGTGAGCGTCCTTAGCTGCCTCATAAGCATCCCAAACAGACTGAACTTGTTTGACCGTAGTTGGGCTCATCGGCTGGAGGTGAAGGGGATGGTCCCAGTCGAACTTGTTCATGGCAAGGTCTCTCTGTATCTGATCCTCGGTGACTTGTGGGTCGTAGATGCTCAGCTTAGCCTTGTCCCCCAAAAGCCCCTTGCAAACGTCGATGGCTGGAGTTTCCCTTGTGTCGCCCGTGTCTTTCTTGAAGGCGAAACCCAGGATGGCAATCTTCTTGTTCGCCACGGTATTGAACATGGACGAGACCAAACGGTTGACGAAACGACTCTTTTGGTAGTCGTTGATCTTAATGACTTGTTTCCAATATTCAGCTACTTCAGGGGCCGTTGCACTCACATATGTAGACAAGGTTAAGGATATCCTTTTGGAAGCACGAGCCACCGAAGCCAACGCTAGCGTTGAGGAACTTGGCCCCGATTCTCGTGTCCTTACCAACAGCGTATGCCACCTGGGTAACATCAGCGCCCGTGGCTTCGCAGAGTGCTGACATGGCGTTTACGGAGGAGATCCTCTGAGCCAAGAACGCATTAGCAGCGAGCTTTGAAAGCTCGGCGGACCATAGGTTCGTAGTGATGATTCGCTCTTCGGGAACCCAATGAGCATACACGTCTTTCAGCGCTTGAACTGCCTTGAGGCCTTGTGGGGTTTCCCTACCACCGATGAGAACCCTGTCGGGGTTGAAGAGGTCTTGAATTGCAGTTCCCTCTCGGCGAGAAACTCAGGGTTCGAGAGGATCTGATAGTTGATTCCTTTGCTGTTGTGGGTCAAGATTTTTTCGATGGCCTCAGCTGTCTTGACTGGGACAGTGGACTTCTCCACGACGATCTTGTCAGATTTGGACACGTCGGCGATCATACGAGCTGCACTCTCCCAATAGGTCAGATCTGCAGCTTTGCCAGCTCCGAGGCCTCGAGTCTTGGTGGGAGTGTTGACTGAGACGAATACGATGTCTGCCTCAGAGACGTGTTTCTCCACGTCGGTGCTGAAGAATAGGTTCTTGCCTCGGCACTGCTTCACCACGTCGTCAAGGCGGGCTCGTAAATGGGAAGCTGATCGCTGTTCCACGCACTGATACGGGGAACAGAGATATCGACGACCACCACTTCAATGGAAGGGCACTTGAGTGCTATCACGGCCATGGTTGGGCCTCCCACATAGCCTGCTCCAATACAGCAAATCTTCACCATTTTCCCCTGTGGTATCTGATGCATTGGTAAAGGTTAGATAGTGAAATTAATCCACACTTCACCATGAGAAACATTACAGGATCAGATTTCAACTTCACAATGCTATAACTCGATATCATCATGATAAATAAAACCAAGAATCTGCTTTGATGAAGATGAACATACATTGAAACACTAAAATCCGAGAGAATAAAGTTCCTGAAACTCGCAAGGCATAAAAAAAACTGTGATTTAGGACCGACTCATCTGATTGTCCCCATAAAGAAAGACAAACACCATGAATTCCCAAAAAATAATATACCATGTTCACCATATTCAAAGACGTAAATTAATTTAAGAACCATACGTAGATCATCTACAGGGGAAAGCACCAGTAACGATGAGCGTAAATTTTTAAGATGGAAAATTCAGAAGCAAACGCCTGAAATCAGAAAAATCATGTAGATCTAACAAAACCAAATAAAAAAAAAAAAGATCAAACACGGATTTTCAAAGTCACGCATCAGGCGAGAGACAGATCAAAGAAATGCAATCATTTACACATAAACCGAATATAAAAACTCCAATCAACAAATTACCAGGCAAATCGAAGCCTGACATAAACAATTTCACATACGTAAATCACATTCATCGACATACAGCTCATCCCGGGGGATTTCGAGGATGTCCTAACATAAGATCTAGCTGATAGAATTACCTCTAGATCGCACGTTTTGGCTTCTGAGATCTGCGAAACACGTATATGCTTGTGTTTGTGTGTGAAAAAATGCCAGAGCGGGGCAGCTGCTTATATAGTCGTTTTGGATCCAAGATCTCCCCGCGGAGCAGCTACTAAATTACGATTCTAGCCCTAGAAGTTAGACAAGGCAAATGCATAACTGAAATGACCAACTTAACCCTACGGTTGAGAGGTTCGGCAAACGAGATTAAAATATGAATATATTATCGTTACCAATAAATATATAGTATTATTACATTTGACTTTGCTTGGTGGAAAAGTGGTGGTGGAGTGGTGACTTTCACGAGACGGTGCGTGATGTCCGACAAGCATGTAACGTCTGTAGTAATAAAAATAACAATAATATTTACAAAACCAAAATAATAATCATTCATTATTCGATTTGTTGCAACTATTTAGTAGTAATTCACAATCAACTCACCATGTGACAGACAGATCACAGATTAAAGCGATGTGATTTTTGCTAACTTTGAGTGTTTATTACTTAACTTGATTGAGGTGGTTCATTCACGTTTATTTTATGTATTTCATGCAATAAAGCGTCGGGTGATTGTAGTTTTTAATTAATCGCCTATAGTATGGCGAGGCATAATACTTTTGGCCATGTTGTAAAATTTCTAATTTATTCCGCGATAAATTTGGAAAAACTTCATATTTTTATTAATAATTGTCAAAAATAGGAAAATTAAGCCTTGCATTAAATTATAATGCATTTGTACAAAAAAATAATTTAGACGCCGGGTGCTTCGTTGGAAAATTCACCTCGGCACTCCTCAGTCGTCTGTTTGTAAGAAATATATATTTTATCCTAAACAACACACCGTAGTTCTTACGGTATGACTAAGTTCATATTGAAGCAGAGGAGCTAGAAGTGTTAGTTAGTGGGGTCCAAATATAATACAAACATTAATTCTAGTGGGGTCCAAATGAAAATATATAATTCAGTGGGGTCATTTTGTATACATATTAATTTTAGTTTGTTCTATTAGCAATATGAATTGAAAAAAAAAATCAGTGGGGTCCATGGACCCCAGTGGTTCTCATGTGTCTCCGACACTGTATCGAAGCGAATCTGAAACACATTGTCGGCTATGGAATGACTTCAGGATCCGACTGGACTAATCCTTGAAGAGAATTAGGACACTCCAATTTTCAACTGGAGTAATGATTTTTCGTAAGTTGATTGAAATACCTAATGGAACAAAGTTTGGAATATGTGATCTCGGTCCCATACGGTAACCATCTTTAATTAATTGAAATATGGTAGGTGTAATTACTATTTTGCCCTTTAGTTTTTAACTATTATGATATTAATTTTACAATCAATTTTCTATATACATGTATGAATAAAAAAAATGTCTTATTTCATCTATTAAATATATTGAATCAAATAAAGATAAATAGATAGAGTAATATTATAAGTCACATCACATGCATTAGTAATTTTATAATTAATCATGGACTTGGTATAGTGGTTGCTCTGTGGATTGCGATGCCAATTGGAAGCCCATTGAACGAAAACTAGCCGTTGTCATCAGACGTCGCTCGCTAACGCTCCAATCATCTTTTTTTTTTTAACTTCAAGCTTTTGTCCATGGAAGTTCAGATATATTTCGAAAGCTTCCATCTTATTCACACCAAGCCATAGCGAGAGGATTGAGTTACTTTACTGTATCGATTAATTCAGTTCCTTATTGAAGGTCACTCGCCATATGGAATCTTCGGAGAAGTTATCCACGCCAACGAAGCAGAAGAGTGCCCAATCGGTTAAGTCGAAACTGAACAACGATGTCAAATCGAGCCAAAATCTCGATCCTAACCTGTCGAATTGTGGATCGAAATTCTCCTCTCCGTCAGTTGGAAAATCTGATAAAAGCGCGAAGAAGTCTTCTGCTAGAAATGCCGACGCTAGCCCTAACCGCGTGGCAAAGTCTCCGTCGGCGAAGAAGAAGATCCGTGACCGTAGGTTTGTAATTGCCAAGAAGAAATCGAGTAACGAAGAGACAAAGTCTTCGTGTGTCCCCTGTGAGAAATGTAAAATGGCTGCCAACAAATCGAAATGTTTGTGCGTCGCTTATGAGACTCTTAGGGCTTCCCAAGAGGCGTTTTTCGGCAATGGAAGTGAGCTGGGAATCGTTGATATAGCTGAGAATCACGAAGTTGAAGTGAAATCAGTTGGAGGAATTGGAAATGTAGGAAACGATGGTGCCTCGTGCGAGGGTGATGAAAATGGCGATTTGGGTTTGAAACGAAGTCGTGATAAGTATTTTGGAGAAGATGGGGAAACATTTCCCGGGAAGGGATCTGGGCGAGTGATGCATTTAGTGAAAACTTTCGAAAAGTTGAAACTAATGGCAAAGTCAGTTGAAGAAGAGCAGCAGAAAGTTACAGATGATGGCAAGAAGGAGATGAAATTGGCATTGCCTGAACTCGAAGAAATGGGACATGCTGCTTTGTCATCGACTTTCTGTCCACCAGATTTGCTTCTCACGTCTGAGAGTTTAGGCTTGGATGCATGCTCTGTTTCTATGAACAACAACCGTGGGAGGTTAGTTGGGGATGAAATTGTTACCTAAGATATCAGCATTGTTATTATGTGATCGGAATATCTGACATGGTTAATTGTGTGTTTTTTGAGCTTCAGCACTTCGGGAAGAACTTTTGCTGGCGGTCCAACAAGCAGGCGAAGTGTGAGGCTCTTTAACTATGCTTTTAGTTGTCTCACAAAGTTTTTTTTTTAACTGTTGATCTTTTCAATGCTTTCAGAGCAATGACTCGACTGGGACACTTAGTCGACGACATTGGAAGAGAAGGCAGCGGATAGCTACATCCCAAAAGCCTTTTACTCTAAGAACAGAGGTTTTGACCTTTTCTCGTCTAAAAATGCAGTTCAATATCTATGTGATGCTTCAGATTTGAATAAGTGCTGATGTGTGAATTATGACCATAAAAAGTGTAGTATTGGAAAAGACATGATGACAATGATCATCATAGGCATATAAAATGGTGTTCATACACTCATTAAATACAGCGATCTTAATTTGCCATATATGCCATTTGTTGGTCCCGGTCAACCAATGTCCTCGAAGGATTTACATCAATAAGTTACCATCTGCACTGCGATAATGAGTGATTTCTGAAGAGCTATTGCTCTTAACATCTCTTTATATATAACTTAACCGGGTTACGTTTTCCGTTACAGCAAAGAGGAAAGAGCAAGGAGGAAGAATTCACAAAAAAGTTGCAACAAATGCAAGAAGAAGAGGAGAAATTGCGGGTACCTGTTGCTCAAGGTCTTCCGTGGACAACCGAGGAACCAGAGGTACCTCCAAACATTTTTGGTAGTGTTCAAATACATATATTGTTAATTTCCGGTGGAGCACAAAAACCGGAAACTAAGCTGTGCAATGAATCTTAGAAGATATGACTCTCTTCTTGCCATCAAAGTTTAATAGCTGTGTTCAAAAGTTCAAACAACTATAATTGAAGAAGAGTCACTAGAATCAGGCACACCAGGTCTTTGAAAATTGAATGAGAAAGTTATCGCAGTTGTCTCGAAGAGAAGTTCCATCATTCATGTTTAAAAGCTGCACTTTTGTTATTTCAGTATGTGAACTAAGCATGTGTTGCCATGAATTCTCAATTTTGTGATAGCACCTGGGGTATTCTCTCGGTATGGGAGATAGCATCTATTGAAGGCATGTTTTTAAATATAAAACCAGCCTTCTGCATCTTAGCGCCAACATCTTTGCTGCATGTACAACAAATCTACATAGATAAAAACTTAACACGATATAATTTGGCTCTTGGTGGCAGTGTATGGTGAAGCCTCCGGTCAAAGAAATAACGAGGCCATTAGACGTGGTTTTGCACTGCGATATCAGAGCTGTGGAGCGGTCTGAATTCGATCATCAGGTAAATAAACCTCTTCGTTTTGTCTTTCCCAGTATAATCCACCCTAGCTCGCAATCGCAATCTACTATGTTTGATCCAAACAATATCTTTGGCGGTGTATCTATCACCTTGCCTGTAGTTGGTTTCCAGTTATATGTTGCTCCGCATTTTTTTGTTTGGCATCTAAACGTTCTGTTTGGAACTATTAAAAGGTGGAACTCAAGATGGATCTCATGGGACAGTACCGAGCGGAAAAGAAAGACAGCAGAAGGTAAAAAAAAAAAACTATCCAATGACGTTACATGCTGTTATCGGGTGCTTCAATGGAATCATCATATTCTTATCGTTTGCTGCTTGGCAGATGGCCGAAGAGGAGGAAAGAAGAAGGTTGAGGAAGGAACTCATCCCAAAAGCTCAACCTTTGCCTTATTTTGACAAGCCTTTCATTCCCAAAAGGTATCCCATCTTTTTGCAGCTTATCTTTTCGTTTTACTAAGATAATATCCTAAAGAACTGAAGTTCCTTCGTGACTCAGGTCCACCAAGCAACCTACCATACCTAAAGAACCCAAGTTCCATCTTCATCAACAGAAGATCCCTAAATGATGGATGATTCACTCACTTTATTCTTTATATTGTATCTACTAACTACTCTATATATGATTGGAAACTGAATATTTCACAAAGGTTTTGTCTTTCTCTCCCAATTGGATATAATCCAACTCCACTCGGAGAATGACACGGCACATTACACCATATCCCAACTATGTTAAAACAAACATGTGTGTTTCACTAAAAGTACATTACACGTCATATTTTAATAGGAGTTGGGTTATACGCACTTGGATAGGTAAGTCAAGGTCTTTCACAAAATATGTTCTTTTGGTTAACAGTTTTTGTTCAATAACAAAATCAGGATAAACCATAATTATCTATCATTATCATCGCAATGAGCCACATCCTACACCACTGTCAGCTTCGAGATACAAGATTTAGAAAACCAAAAACATGAACGAAAGCCGAACAATTCTCTCTTTCAACTCACCAAGCTAAAGGCATCGACATATATATATATCTATCTATGGTGCAATGACAATCCTTCCGGCAACTTGATCAAGATCCCTTTGTCCAGTCGATGTGATCTTCCTTCCACTGCACAACAACAAGACCATAGACAGTTAATCAGTTATAAAGCTCAACTTTTAACACGAAAATAGCAAAAATAATTATATACTCACCCCTTTGGATCCAATTCAATAATGTTCATACTCTGAAGCTGCTGCAGAATGTGGCGAGCAATGGATCCACTGCTTTTGCAGAAATGGCGTGGACGACTCCCATTCCTCTTGTTTCCGCCGTAAATTCTCTGGAAGGCTCCCACGCCTATTCCACCCCTCAAATATATCTTCCTAGCCATGGAAGCTGTTTCCCATCCAAAAGATAACACAATCCAATTCTCAAAATAGAACAATCGATTATTTATTGACATGTAAGAACCACCTCAGCTCTAGAGCTGCAAATCACCTTCTAAAAGTCCGCACATGAGAAAGATGAATGAAGGAGATAATTACCAGCACGGATGTAGTACCAGTCAGGATCATATGGGGCAAGTTCTTTAAGGACGCCAGTTTTCACAATGTCAGTCCACTCAGGTAACTCCATCTAATAATCTCCCACAGGAAAAATATCAACATAAGAACCCCAATAAAAAATTGAGCCTTTGACGATATATCGTTATCTTTATCAGAATTGTTATGAAAACTATTACATATGCTTCAAGCGTTCCGCAAATCACTTGTCGTAAAGGCGATCATCAAATTCAACATAATTTCCATTAGTATCTACTCAAACCAGCACTTAAAATGCTTTAAATTGAAGAAAACCCGTCGAAAATAACCCGACGAACGCACACAAGCACAATTGAGAGTGTAAAAATTGGTTACTACCTTCCCGGAACGCTTGAGGTGAGCGGCGTACGCTTTAACGAACTCGTGAGGAGACACATCTTTGACGTTTTTCGCCGTCGCCATCGCCGGAGACGCAGATCACAGTTTCAGTTTCAGGTGCGGCGCACGATATCAAATTGACGGCAGATTAGGGCTTTTGCGTAGAATCATTCTGGAAATTTATATGTACCTTGAAATAATGGGCTTTACGATACGGCCCAAGACGTTTCGGCGCAATCTCTCCTTTCACGAACAAAGTAACAAGCAAGACGATACAATATTGGTAAAGTAAATAAAGTAAATGGAAATTCCACTTGGGGCGTTTGAGGCTTTTTCGGTTAGTGTTATCAATTTAAGTTGGTACCTTTGTATTTAAGACTTTTCCAATTTTATCCAAAGTATTTTTCAATTCCAGTTGGTACTTTTGTGTTTAAAACTTTTTCAATTGGTATCCAAAGTATTTTTAAGGTAGATATTCCTAGTGTATGACGACGTCGTGATTTTAATGACCAAAAACAAGATTTCTAGGTGTAAGCCTAGTTAATTGCTAATGGTATTCTAGGAATCACTACAAACGATTCGTACACCTAACAATCTTGTTATTTGTCATTTAAAATCACGACGTCGTCATACGTTAGGCGTATCTACCTTGAAAACACTCTGGATACGCATTGGCAAAACTTTAAACACAATGATACCATCTGGAATTAAAGAATACTTTGGAATTAGTTGGGAACTTGGAAAAGAAAATACAGGGATACCTACTGAAATTTCAAATAATTTTGGACACCAATTAAAAAAGACATACACACATAGTACCTAGTGCAATTTCCATATATTAGATTAAATACAATTTGAGTTTTTTAGAGGGGCAGGCTCGGAGGTATGGTTATGATTGTTTATTTTCTTTTTTTTTTCCACCAGCAATTAGCAAGTCATCAATCTATCCTCTCCAAGTCCCAATGCCTAAGAGAAGCGATTGGGTGTATTAAGTCTTTCTTGATTTTGTCCCTGGGCAAAGAGGACGTACACCCAATATTGAAAACTCGAGCTATTTATTCATCGTAACACATTAAATTGGGGTAACTTCAATTAAATCCCCCTACCATATTTTCTTACACATAACTCCACATTCCATATTATTTATTAACAAACTCCCTAAATCAAAACAATCTTACACATAACTCCCCATGGACGATTTTGCCCCAATATTTTTGTAGTACCAATATACGTATGTTTGTAGTACCTCATGGACGATTTTGCCCCCTCTATTAATTTTCATACCCTCACCCAACTTGTAGTACCAATATACGCATGCTTGTATTACCAATGTATAGATGTTCGTGGTACCATTCCATGAGCCCATGGACGATTTTGCCCCTCTACTAATTCTTACACCCTTTTATTTTTCTTATCCGAACTTGCAGTACCAATATACGTATGTTTGTAGTACGAATATATGGATGTTCGTGGTACCATTCCGTGAGTTAGTGTAGTACCATACGTAGGTTACTTGTAGTATCTTTTCTGTACCATGTGCTTAACTATCGCAACTCCTACCCTAAAATTGTAGCACCAATACACATATATCTGTAGTACCAATATATAGATGTTCGTGGTACCGTATTATATGCTAGTGTGGTACCAAGATTAGGTTACTTGTAGTACCAATATCTATGATAACCGTCACGACAAAAAAATTCGGATGGCGTCGAAAAATTCGTTACCAAAACTTGAAGTACCAATATACGTATGGTTGTAGTACCAATGTATAGATATTCGTAGTACCATAACGTGAGATCGTGTGGCACCATACGTAGGTTACTTGTGGTATATTTTTTCGGTACCATGTGCTCAGCACAAGTAACCTACGTATGGTACCACACTAGCTCACGGTATGGTACCACGAACATCGATACACTGGTACTACAAACATACGTATATTAGTACTTCAAGTTTGGATAAGGAATTTTCGACGCCATCTGAATTATTTTTAGTACGTGACCATTGCCATAGATATTGGTACTACAAGTAACCTACTCATGGTACCACACTAGCTTACGATACGGTACCACGAACATCTGTATATTGATACTACAAATATATGTGTATTGGTGCTACAATTTAGAGTAGGAGTTGCGATAGTTAAGCACATGGTACGGAAAAGATACTACAAGTAACCTACGTATGGTACTACACTAGCTCACGGAATGGTACCACGGTATGGTACCACGAATATCTATACATTGGTACTACAAATTTTGGGTAGGGGTCCGTGGGTGTTGACAAATTTTTGGTAATATTGCGACAGTTAAGCAAATGGTACGGAAAAATGTACTACAAATAACTACGTATGGTACTACATTATCTCACGGAATGGTACCACGGTATGGTACCACGAATATATATACATTGGTATACAAGAATACGTATATTGATACTACAAGTTTTGGGTAGGGGTCCATGGGTGTTCACAGATTGTTTGGTAATATTGCGATAGTTAAGCAAATGGTACGGAAAAATGTACTACAAATAACTACGTACGGTACTACATTATCTCACGGAATGGTACTACGGTATGGTACCACGAATATCTATACATTTGTATTACAAGAATACGTATATTGGTACTACAAGTTTTGGGTAGAGGGTCCGTGGGTGTTGACAGGTTTTTTGGTATTGTTTTTATAAGGCTAAAATCGTCCATTAGGTAGCTATGCGATATAAAAGTTTGAAATGGGGAGTTTGATGATAAATGATTGGGAAGGGGGAGTTAGTTGATTAATAGTTTGAGAGTAGGGAGTTATGTGCAGATTTCTCTATTAAATTATTATTCGACACCCACAAACACAATACTTCGAACATTTTTTATTGAGATGCATAGCTCTTTCACTTGACATCATTGAACAAGCATATGCAACTCTCATCCCTTAAGCCAAGTGACGAAATCACTGAGATGTTTGCGGGAGTTTCCACTTGAGCTCATCCGCACCATGTCCTTGATGCTCATCGCTATTTCCTTGTAGACGCTCTCGGAAAGCAGCCGATCTATCTTCGTCCGAATCTCTTCCGACGTAACGACCCCACTACTTTTGTCGCGTTCTAACTTGAGCCCCACTTTCCAAACATCGCAAACATATGCCCGATTAATGAACTGGTCAGCAAAGTAAGGCCAGCACAGCATAGGAACTCCACAACTGACGCTCTCAATCGTCGAATTCCAACCGCAGTGGCTAACGAAGCATGCGATCGAAGGATGGCGAAGGACCCTCTGCTGAGGCGCCCAATCGACGATCTTCCCTCGTTTCGAATTTACCCTCTTCTCAAAACCCTCCAAAAATTCACTAGATGTATTATTGCGCCTTACGACCCATAGGAATGGCCTTTGAGTTTTTTCGAGCCCTAAAGCAAGTTCTCGAAACTGGGCTTCGTCAAGCATCCCCGTGCTGCCGAAGGCAACGTATACGATCGAGCCGAGCGACTGGTGGTCGAGCCATTCAATTATGGAATTTTCTCGATTGTTCGAGTGGTTCTTCGAATTCGTGGCATTGTTGTCTGAAAGCAGAGGTCCGATTGGGACGATATGTGGATTAAGCTCAAACGCTTCGGGCTCGAGACAGTAGACCGAGTTGCACAGGAGCCAGTCCGAGGACTTGGTTGGTACGATGTTCTTGACAAAGATGTTAAACATTAGTTTCCTCACGTACGGAATCTTAAAGGTGGACCAAATGAATTCCGTCGGGGTGATGATTGGCATGGTTGGTCCGAACTTGACGGGGTCGTTCTTCAATGGATTTCCTGCATGGATTCATTCACCTCATGCGGATTAAAATTGTGAAAACTCAAAAATTTATATGCTAAAAAGAATAAAAATACCTCGTGGTTTAAACAAATTGCACCAAAATCCCCATGGTATGAAAATGGCACAGAAACCCCTAGGGGTTTGAGCTAGGTTTCAGGCAACACGGGGTACGATGCTAAGTTTATCACAGTACAAGGGAATTTTGCGGAATTTAAAAAAAAAAAAAAGAAAGGATAGTATCTTGCATTTCAGTATAACGACATAGAAATATATCATAATTTATCTTTACCTTCGCTGTCGATTATTCCATCATCAATCAGCTTCGGGATGTTGAATCCCAGCAAGACCACGGCCGCCGCCGATGGTAAGAAAGCTACCGTTCCAATTCCCAACTTCTTAGCTACCTCGAAAATGCCGCATAGAAATTGATCGTAGACGATACACGATACATGATTCTCTTCCTTGAGGTTGATGATACCTCGTACTAATTCCTCGATTCTCCGAGGAATTTCTTCGTATATGATTTCAACCGACTTCCCTGGAATACCCCGCTCTTCTGGTGTAATCCCGTCTGGTACGGAAACAAAGTGGATTTCGGTTCTAACGAATCTCTGTCGAAGAGAGTGTCGGCGAATTGCTGATGAATGATCTCAGTGTTGACGAAGGTGATTCTTCTTACACCGTGTTTGGCTAAGGAACGTGCGAGTTCTAGCATAGGGATGACGTGGCCTTGGGCTGGGTAAGGTACCATTATTACATGAGGGTTTTTCGCCATTGGAATTTTGGTATTTTGTTTCTAATTTAGCTGCAATGGATCAACGACGAGAGCTTTTTCATATGAGAAGTACTTCAATGAATTTTAAAAGAATTTCAAGTCTCCATTTAAGTAAGGTGCTGGAAATGTTATAAAAAAATTAATTGATAAGCAACATGCATGTGTAATATTTTGTAAGAAAATTTTTGTGAAAAAAAAATCATATTGAAAATAACACCGGTATATCTAATCTAGTTCTAATCTATGCATTATATATTTTAATGTAACAGTTGTATGGTCGTTGTATCTACATAATTATAAACTGCAGGGTGACGTCCGTTGCACCGTACGAATATTATTATCTTTTTTTTTTTAAAACATATCATCGAATATTGATTGATTGATGATGCATTGGTTTGGTCCCGAGATTTTACTCTTTGAATTCCTTTGATAAAAGAGACAAAACGCCATGTTACTCAACTCTGTCCAGATACCCCGATAAGGTGTGTTAGATTTCTCTTTCGAGTAGAAATTCATAATGGTTTGTAAAATCTAGCAACCGAATAATGCATTCTCAAACCCAAACAGATTTCTAAACTCAAGATGCAGTAATTCTTATTCAACCGATAAACACATTCTCAAAAAGAACTATATTCAAAATATTCACTTGTACACACTAACTTTTACAATTTTTCAATACTGCCCACAAATTTATAACTTTAAAAACAATAACATTTTTATACTCTTAATTACATCTAAATATATATATAAAAGTATTGCTAATAAAGTTTGTAATTTAAAAAAAAAAAACTTTCTATTTAGTTTTCTATATATTTTATTTGTTCGGGAAGACCATCTAATTCTCCGGAAAGATCAATTGAAAACCTCTAATAGTTTCTGCTAGACCAACATATTTCCCTAGAGAACCGGTAAATACTTCGGCTACAAAAAACGGTTGTGATAAGAAACGCTCAATTTTTCGCGCTCTTGCGACGGTTAAACGATCCTCTTCGGATAATTCGTCCAACCCAAGGATAGCTATAATGTCCTGAAGTTCTTTATAACGTTGTAAAGTTTGCTTAATTCTCTGTGCCGTTTCATAATGTTCCTCACCAACGATACGAGATATTTATTTTTTTATAAGGATGCTTTTATTACTAAAACAAGTAAAAGGACTTTAAATGTACTTACTTAATATAACGTATGCGTTCAAACGGATAGATGCGTTTATTGGAACAAAGAGAAAGTGCAAAACCCATTTTTGAATTTGTTTTTGGATTCGATTGGAGTGATTATAGAATTTCCTTTTTAGATTTTCAGTACCACTGGAAATGGTCTAAGAAAAAGTGGATTTATTTGGTTAAATAACGGCTATGAAAACAAAGTGGGGTTTATTTTGATTAAATAACGGCTATGAAAAAGAATATTATGATGCAATATAAGTGATTACTTAAGATGGCAAACAAGCATGGAACTCTCATCCCTTAAGCCAACTAACGAAATCACCGAGATTTTTCATAGACTTTTCACTTGAGCTCATCCGCACCATGTCCTTGATGCTCATCGCTATTTCCTTGTAGACACTCTCCGAAAGCAGCCGATCTATCTTCGTCCGAATCTCTTCCGACGTAACGACCCCACTACTTTTGTCGCGTTCTAACTTGAGCCCCACTTTCCAAACATCGCAAACATATGCCCGATTAATGAACTGGTCAGCAAAGTAAGGCCAGCACAGCATAGGAACTCCACAACTGACGCTCTCAATCGTCGAATTCCAACCGCAGTGGCTAACGAAGCATGCGATCGAAGGATGGCGTAGGAGCCTCTGCTGAGGCGCCCAATCGACGATCTTCCCTTTCTTCGAAACCTTCTTCTCAAAACCCTCCAAGAATTCCTTAGTTGTACCGCGTCGCACGACCCATAAGAATGGCTTATGAGTTTGCTCGAGCCCTAAAGCAAATTCTTCACACTGGGCTTCGTCGAGCATCCCCGTGCTACCGAAGGCGACGTATATGACCGACCCGAGCGGCTGCCGATCGAGCCATTCCACGATGATGTCATTTTCTTCGTTTTTGAATTCGTGGCATTGTTTTCTGAAAGCAGAGGCCCTATCGGGACGATCCTTGGATCGAGCGAAAATGCACCAAGCTCGAGACCGTAAACCGAGTTGCATAGGACCCAGTCCGAGGATTTCGTTGCATCGATGTTCTTGACCGTGATGCTGAATATGAGTTTCTGCAAAGATGGAATCTTGGACCAGAAGAATTCTGATGGGATCATGATCGGCATGGTCGGTGCTAACTGGACCGTGTCGTTCCTTAGCGTGGTTCCTGCATGGATTTACATATTAAAATGTGTTAATTATTTTCGACGAGTGACATTTTAAGGACACTTAAACTAAGGCCGACAATATTACGATAATAAGTCCAGGACATCATGTTCAAATTAAAGCATTTGTGACAATAAGTTTCTAAAAGTCCGGTTTTAATTGTCCTCAAATTGCTTCAAGTTGAAAACTTACTTTCCTTAAATTGCAACTTTTAATTTACATTTACGTGTCCTCGAATTACTTCAATGTTGAAACTCTTGAAATCGGAACATTTTAATCTACGTGTCCGTATAACACCAGTATTCCTAATAATATACAGGACGAAAAAATAAAAAAACTCAACCTACTAAAATGAGTTCAGAGCTCGAAAATTAGAATTCTTACCTTCGTCGTCGATTATTCCGTCCTCAATCAGCTTGGGAACACTGAATCCCAGCATGAGCGAAGCCGCCGCCGCGGGACAGAAAGCTACCGATCCAATTCCCATTTTCTTCGCTACTTCGAAAATGCTGCCAAGAGATTGATCGTAAACAACGCACGACACTTTATTCTCTTCCTCGAGGTTGATGACGTCTCGTATTAACTCCTCGATTCTCTGAGGCATTTCTACGTACACGGTTTCCATCAATTTTCCCGGAATATACCTCTCTTCGGTCCTAAGCCCGTCGGGGACGGAAACCAAGTGGATTTCGGGTTCTAACGAATCTCTGTCGAAGAGAGTGTCGGCGAATTGCCGGTGAATGATCTCAGTGTTGACGAAGGTGATTCTTCTTATGCCGCGTTTGGCTAAGGAACGTGCAAGTTCCAGCATAGGGATGACGTGGCCTTGGGCGGGGAAAGGTACCATTATTACGTGAGGTTTTTTATTTGCCATTGGAAATTGGTTTTGTCTCTTTGATATTGGAGCTCGATTAATCTTTAAGAAAGTCGAGACTCGTTTATATTGATTGACTTGTATGATAGTTGCGAGGATGTCTTGAAAATTAAAATGGACTTGAAACCGACGTATTGAACCATTCCAAAGATGATCTACGAGGATTGATGTGATGTATGTCTAAATTATTTAGTTATCATAAACGGATTAACAAATAAACTATGTGGTGATGTTCCCTTGCATTGTACGAATATTGATTGAAATTTTTTTATTAGCTCGTTGTCATATTTCAGGTATCTCGTAAGTATGAATTAACAGATGATATTGTACAACTTACTTTAACAAATGGACATCATTACAGAATATAAATGTCATGAAATGTGTGCACTTTGCTGCGGTTATCTCATGGAAATATTATTTATAACTATTACGATCGACAAGATGAAGACTGAAGAGAATTCTCGACGATTACAACGCGCTTGCCCTCTGATTTTGGATCGGCCCGACTTCGTGGAAATTCGAAGTTGTGTTTACGATGGATTCTCTTTCGGCCCGACCCACTACGAAGCAGCGTCAGCTATCGTCTTGCTAGTGCTATTAGCCATCAAATATGCACATAGATAGTGTTGTGAAGTGCATCCATCGTTGTATATATTGTAGTTTTAGACGATGTTTTCTCGGGGCTTTAAGTATACTTATAGTCCTACATGTTTGATTAGGTTGTGTGTTCACTTAAGGACAACAATTTATTTTAGTCATGTAAGTATCAATATTGAATCAATTTAAGGACATTTAAATTACATGGCAATTTAAGTCCCATGGCTGCGTTTAGTTTCTTGGATAACTCAGAAACCAAGATATCTAATGTAATGTCGTTCAGTATAAATAAAGTGCGCGTATTAAAGCCCACAATAAGACAGCAACCTGCTAATATAATCAAGCAAGCCCTATCAAGGTTTTTTAAGACCGGACCGGATGGGCTGGTTCTGATCGAAAACCAGCGGACCGGTCGGAAATCCGGTGCGGTCCCGTCCGGTCTAAGTTTTATTTAAAAAGGAAAAAGAAAAAATGCGAGAATATTAGAAAAAGACCAACCGAGAAATTTTGTAAAGATGTGGGCTTGGTTTAGTGGTAAAAGCTTTGGAAGGGAATATGTTTTAGTTTGGCTCGGTTCGATCCTATCTTATCCCCTTTTTATTTTTAATTTTATAATTACATTATGAGCCCAACATTTTATTGTTGTTAGTTTTGACTTCAAATTTATAAATTTAATTTTTGAGTCATGTTAAGGAAGTTGCTTTTAACTACCAATTTACTTTTATTCGATTGTGATTTATGATTCCTCTTTTCATATTATTCTAATTTTAAAAAAATTAATAATAACATGTATATTTCGATGTTATTTGATTAGTTCATTCACAAAATATATATATTTATTAAAATCTAGAGGTACCGTGTTCCGGTTTTATAATGGTTAATCAATAAACCTTAAACCACTAAAATTTCCGGTCCGATTCGAAAACTCAGTTTCAAAACCATGAGCCCTATATAATTCGTCCGATAGTTGTGCAAATACAATTAATCCAATCCTGATATTACAAAAAGACAACTATAATCATATCCCACCATATCATAAAATCATTGTTATTTCATGTAATTTATTTGATAAAAATAAACAAACAACATCAATTTATTCTTTGTTTCGTAGCGACCAAATAGATATACATATCTTATATTTTTCAATATTCATAAAAATATATTTTTTTTAACATTCTGTCTTGATATAATAGTGAGATTATATCTAGTGAACAAATGTTTGGACAACCCATATGATTAATAATCCAAAGATAATTTTATTTTATATTTTTCTATCTATGAAAGTGAACTGCAACCTATAAGTATCAAAATTGAAGCGATTGTATGATAGAATATCCACAAGTCTGATTTCAGCTCGGAACTTATACAAGTTGTTACCATATATGCTGACATGGACTGAATTTTTCGGTGCCGTCTACAATTTTATGGAAATCCGAACAACCACATTGCTGATGTTTTAATCTCTATTTTACAACTGATACTCTGTTGCTATTCATTTGGAATCATTCGCAGACAAAAGTTTACATTCATAATCCGGGGCGAAGTAGTTCGTTCCTAGAGAAAAATCTGGTTAGAAAAAGAATGACCCAACTGGTAAGAAAACCAAATATTCAGTCATCACATCATCACCTTTGGGCAACTCAAGAAAACCCAAAAAAGACCAAAACACAAAAGACCAACAATTTTATTTGAAATTCAACTAAAGGCACCGAGCATAATTAGTAGAGCACAGATCAAACCTAAGTTGAAGCAACGGTCTGAGTGGGGCCAGACGAACGAGGAGCACCTCTTCCTCCTCTTGCTTGCTGCTGCTGATAACCTTCTCCACCGCGTCTGCCATTAAAGCTTCCTCGGCCTCTGAAGCTGTCGTTCCTTGCATAGGTGCGACCGCCGACGAAATTTCCACGACCCCTAAAGCTTTCGCTGCGAAAACCTCCACGTGGAGAGGCGAAACGGCCACTGCCCACTGTGTAGCCAAGCAAAATATGAGTTCGAAAGTTGGTTCTGTAGCTGTTTTAGTAGCAGTCAAATGGTATAGGCTTTACCACGATTTGTGGCTCTCTTTATCTCCACAGAAGCTTGACGATCACCGATGGTGATTGGAGAAGCCTGCAGTACAGCAACATCATTAAAACAACAGAATCCCAATTGTACGAATGCTGATATGAAGCTGGTGACAAAATTAGAATGACAAAGAGCAGATGGATTTATACCTTAATCGCATTTTGCATGGCGCTGAAGTCTAGAAATTCAACAAAGCCAAAACAGACTACTTGTTGCTGCAAACAGGGGATGAGAATTGGGAGGTACATCGTAAGTACTGATATACATGCCTATCAGATCATGGAATGCAGTGAACTTTTTCTCTTAAGTCTAACCTTGTTACTTCGAACTTGTACGCCATCTGGCTTTATGGGACCAAATTTCTTGAATTCAGCTTCAAGCTCGGGAACTGTCATGTTCATGGGCAAATTGCGGACGTATATGGAGTGCCCCTCCACTGTAAATTGTAATGTGATGAGACCACAGTAACTTTTAAAGTAGGATATATTATGAGTCAAGAAACTATGAGAAATATTTCAACAACCTGATTGATTCAATTGAGATATAAGGAGTCTTAGCCAAAAGAAAACAACTACCTTCATCTCGAGCATTAGTAGTTTCTGTTTCTTCAACAGGAGGTGCTGAAGCCGCCGCAGATCCTTCAGAAACCTGTGCCTCCGCCGATGGATTAACAGATGAAGGTTTCTCTGCTTTTGTAGAAGGTACCTGTTTGGTATTAGCAGGAACATATACTTTCGTTGGCCCCTTCTTCGTCGTGACTATCGAAGCATATGATTTCTTAGGAGCATCTTCTTGAGATACAGCTTCTGCTTCTTCTGCAGCCACAACCATAGGACTCTCATTTACGTGAGGTTTGGCTTCCACCACAAACTCCCGATCAAGTATAACTTGTTGTCCCTCATCAGCCTCCCGCCTATTCTCCTCCGCACTAATAGTTTCAACTTCCTCGATGGGAGATGTTTCATGGGTCGGCTTAGGGTCAACAACATGTTGCGGTTCTGGAACAAGATAGAAATGATCAAAATCCCAGGGGAACGAAAAAAATGAAACACGAACTTTCGAAAGAAGAAGGAAACTACAGAACTAACCTAGATCTTCCATTGTAGGAGCCAGAGGCAAGTCTTCAGTTCAAAGATGCAACATTGCGCTGTCTGGTTCAGTTCCCCTACAATGGAAGATCTTCCATTATAGGTTAGTTCTGTAGATCTTCCTACAATGGAAGAATAACCCAGTGGAACTTTCCTAGATCTTCCATTCAAGCACCCAGTCACAAGGACAACCACCCCATCCTTAAAAGAAACCTGAGCATCCGCTGTCTCTATTTCTGCTTTATAATTCTTGTAGTCCAACGAACATATTTTTTCGTTTATGTCCTGCGCAATCATGAAAACAGAGCAACGGAGATGTTTATTTATATGCAGGAGCACAAGACTATAAACAGTTTAACAAACAAACAAAGGTCATAAGATACATCAGTTGCTCAAATCATATCTTCAAAAAGCAATTGGCCCAGAAAAACCTTCTCCGCTTTGAGCATCAGAAATCAGGAGCAAATAAAAAAATACAACATAACTGAAGATACCAAGACGTAAGTAAAATAAAAGTTAGAAGTTAGCATTAGCATATTTCTAACAGACGTACTTCCATAGTTGTCACAGTAGTCACATGACCATTAGCATCTGGTCGACTCAACACACTAGTATCCTGGTAAAATCGGAAGACCAATTCAGGAGAGTGATGGAGAATCTGGTAATACTGCTCGACGAAGGCATTTCCAACCACTTGAGCACTAGGAGCTGTCTGAGAGTTTTCCGGTTGTGCAGCCATTCCTGTTGAAAGTTAACAAGTGTACAGTTGTCAAGGGCCACACAACTAATATTCACACCATAAAAAAAAGGCGAGAATCACAGAACGATAAAGCCAATGTGTTTGTAAATTTCGTCTCAATTCAAGGATTTCGGTAGAGAAAAAAAAAAAAAAAACAATAACACAACCATCACAAACAAAAGACCGAAAAAAAGGCCTTCTACAATTTTGGTTTCTTGAACCGTTTTCTTTCCACTAATCCTTCAACCAAACAGACAGGAAATAAAAATGATCCAGTTAACAATTGAAACGAAGGACAAGCCAATGCGACATCCTGGAAAAATGTTATAAATCGTTATACCAAAAGCCGTAACAGATAAAATTATTGATCTACAAAACCCTATACTCAATCATGCGAACCATATGGTTAAATGATCATAGAACGGAGAGTAGCAACACTAGCACATATCAGATAATCCAAAAGCAACCAAAAATAGCAGCACCTTTACTTAATGACCAATAGATCTGTGTCGACAACAAAAACCCTAGGAGCAAACACCCAAAAGCTCATGCATAATAAATATATAGTAAGCAAATCATACAGAGTGAGCAGCATTCAGAAATATCCTCGAAAGGGAGATGATAAATAATACGAAGACGCGAGAAAGAAGCCTAATCTGTTTGGTATCATTATTTGTTGCATTAACTTGGCAATTTTACCTAGGATTAAGGACGTATGAACCGAGAACACTGAGATGGTGAAAATTTGCCCTAGAGGAAAGCTGAGAGGTGAGTGGTAGATGCAGATCAGAGCAAAAGCAGCTGTCAATGGAAGCCTGAAAGTCGAACTCTCCTTGAATTTAAGGGGAAATGCATAAAAAGAAGAATTATATTTACCTTTTTTTGTTTTTGCTAAATTAATGTCCTGAATTTATATTATATTTTACTCTTCTTTGGTTAGTAAATAAATAAATAAAACATGGGTCTTTACACATAGCTACCTATTTGGATAAAAACTAATTTAGTACCCTGTCAGGATTTTTTTATATGTAGGTACCTAACAGAATAAATTTTTTTCACATAGGTACCCGATCCCGAAAGTACACCATACAACACATTTGAGTGCACTATATCAACACATTTGGGTACTCTATACAACAGAAAATGGTACGACGTATGCTATATTTAGGTACGCCCTATGTAACACACATGTATGCCGTAGGTACGGCGTATGCTATATTTAGGTACCCTATATCAACATGTTCTGGTACGCAATATACACACAGGAAGGTACGACATGACTAAAGAAACTGGTAAAAATTAAATCGGGTACCTATCAATAAAATTTTCTGACATGGGTACCTATGTGTAAAAAATTTATCTAATTGAGTATTTTTCTATAGATTCACCATTTATTCGGAAGTTTTAAAAGAAAAATAACGTGTAACTAATCATTTATGATTTTGCTTCATTAGTGGTTTCACCGGATAAAACAGGAGTAAAATCGTTATATGTAGATGTAATAAATTTATATTCTATAATTAAATCGACATTGAGGATTAAAAAGTAATTGTAAAATCGAGTGTCAAAAATTAAATTTCTAAATTAAGGGCAAATAACAGTGTCATGTATCCAAAGATTAGGGCTATTAAAAATTGACCCCGCCAACCCGACACGAACCGCACCCGTAAATAGCACGTTCGGGTTAGCATTTTGACCTGTTTACGTAAATGGGTAAACCGAACCCAACCCAATTATAAAGTGGGTTAGGTTAGGGTTTCGATTTTCAACCCGAAATCAACCCGAAATCAACCCGTTTAACCCGAATAATATATATTATTAAAATATTATTAAAATAAATAAAATAAAAGGGTTAACCCTAATTCTCTATCCACTCTCACGCGATGTTTTTAGAAAAAAATTGCATTAATTCTCCTTTTTTTGTTTAATTTGGATTTATAATTCTGTCAATTTTGTTTTTTTCTTTGTTCTTTTTTTTAATTATAAACGGGTTGGCGGTTGGCGGGTTGGTTAGGGTTATTTCTTTGTTCTTTTTTTAATTATAAACGGGTTGGCGGGTTGGGTTAGGGTTAAAGCAGGTTGGGTTTGGGTTTGATTTTTCAACTTGTTTAAGTAAACAGGTCAGGTTAGGGTTGAAGTTTTCAACCCGTTTATTAAACGGGTTGAACCCAAAGGTGATCCAACCCGACCTGTTTACCACCCCTACCAAAGATCAAAAATAACTGTGTGCTTTACTGTAGTCAGATTTATATTTAGGAATTTTAAATTAGTAAGATTTATATAAAACTTGTATATAAAATAAAACGTGTATTTGGGTAATGGATTTATAATAATTAGTACGTTTACACACCGGCACGATACTGTAAAAATATCAAATTATTTATATTTTCATTGTTGATTATTATTAAGCTAACATATACTTAGTTAATGGGTTTATAATAGCTAGTACGTTAACACTCTTGTACAAATATCAAATTATTTTATATTTTGAACATTGTTGATTATTAATTAAGCTATTAAAAAACAAAAAATATAATTTAAGGAATATCATAAAATAAAAAGATAAATGGTAAAATATATTCTATTATATTAACTAAGGTGGAAACCTTCAATTTGGTCTGTTAAAATATTTACAATTTAACCCTCTTCTTAATTAAAAATCATCATATATAACCACCTCCATTTTTTATTATTGTACTTATACACATACACATTATTTTCCATTTGTCTATTTAAAAAGTATATTTCATCTAAAAATCATAAATCTCAAAATTTGAAAATAACACATAATTAAACACATCAAATTGACAAACCAATTTATCAGTTTTTTCATACTATATCTTAATATAAGAGTATAGATACACATGCTCACGTGTGTTTATCAAACTCGTATACAAGCGTTTTATCAAAGCTGTTATCTAGTGCTTTTTTTTCGAACATCAATGTTATAATCGATAGAGTATGTTGCCTCATGGAACCTCTTTCATCTCTCTAAGAGCATCTCTAAAGGATACTTTATTTTTGTGTAAACACAAAAATAAAGTACGTCTCAATTTCAATGAGACTCTATATCTAACACTAATATTGGGTTGATAGCATAGATATTCTAGATGTCGAGTACACGCAATTCTCAACAAAAATTGTGTTGTACTTTCTATTTATTTATCTTTTATTTAATAAAAATTATTTTAATTATATTTAAATATTTGTCTTTCTTAATAATAAAAGTAAAAATAATTTTATTCCTTTTATTTATTGATATTTTCCTTTTAATTTAATAAAATTATAATTAAATAATATTAATTATTATAAGTTGTTGACTTTGAAACTATTATAATATATCGTTTAATGTATGCATTCGATTTTTAGAGTAGAAAATGGAGTAAAGGTCGAAAAAAATTAGTGTAGAAGATAGAGCTTATGTATTAGAATAAAACATTGTTGCAATTGTAAGATTGTGCAGATTATCTGTAGTTCTATGCTGCGTACTGGAGATAAGATAGTAATGAATACTACTCCATTTCTGTAATAATGACGACAAGCACTTCCAGGCCCGTTGCTGAACAAGTTGGGGCCTGAAGCGAAACGCGAATTCGGGCCCAACTCTTATTAAATAATTTTTCCAAATGAAATACGAAATATAGCATAAATTTATATCATAAGTGTAACTTAAATAAAGAAATATAAAGAAATACTCCATCTGTTTTGAAATACAAGTCGTTTTAGATTTTTTATTGTTTTTTAATACAAGTCGTTTTATTTTTTTTTTTGCAAGAAAAATAGCTGAAAACTTTTACAACTTTACCCCTCATCTTAATTAAAATAATTAGATTAATAGGATAAAATAGTTAACTAAGGATATAATAGATATTTTGATTTATTTCTTAATATGTATGCAATTATCCTAAACGACTTGTATTTCAAATAGAGGTAGTATATTTTATAGTTGAATGTTCAATAAATATTTAAATAGTTATATAAACACTATTTTTTTAGGGATAAGAAGATAACGACGTCTAGTTTTTTAAAAAATATAAAAGCAATATTTATTGTTTGAGCAAAATTTTAACAAAAAATAACGTATGTGCTTGATTGTGTTAACTTTAAGGTTAATGTATAACTAACAATCTCTTGCACAAATTTCTATGTTTTTAAAATGAAATTATAAACCAGCTTACTTTACTATAATATATATTGATAAAAAATATTGGCCCCCTTTCAAAGCTGGGCCCGAGCAACCGCCTCGTTGGCTCGTAGAAGCTTCGGGCATGAGCACTTCATTGACGAGGTCTTGGAATAACTGGCGTTCAACAACCCTCAACACTGAAGTCCACATTTTACCAGCAGCACCTTGTCCATTTTTCCTGATCCGTTCTTCATGTCTGAATCCATTTCTGTTTTGGGTCGCCCTTTTTCCATTTACCATGTCGAAGAATATGATTTTTCTTTCATGTTTCCGCCAAACATTCTAAAACTCCGAGTACTCTGTTTCGTACGAAAAAACGTCAAGCAAGCATGCATATTACATCGTCGTTCAACTGAGGAGTAGTCTCCTTATTTCTCGACATTGGAAGCTTACGTCGATGAACATTCGAAGCTCTTTCGTTTCCTATGTAGCTCTGCCATTTTCTGAAACGTTTCTTCTTCGTTATCCATTCAACTCGGTTTACCATGCAATCTCTCTTCTTCTGCATAGCTTCGATCATCTGTTGAAGGGCTCTGAGATCCCTCTCTGACCTTTCGAACTCAGATTTCTGCTATCCTCTCTTCGATCGCTCTACTATAAACAGAAGAAGAAGAAGGACAAGAAACTTGAAAAAAGTCAGCTTGGCCTAATTAATCTCTCCGAATGGCGAAACTTTTCAGGGCTCCAAATGGGATTCTGCGATTTTTTCATACTCAGAAGTCGAGGAATGTTCCCTTTTCTTCTTGGGTAAGTTTGTCTACTATATATAACACAGCATACACTCACCAGAAAGCACACTACTACACACATCGCTTTAAAAAAGTTGAACTTTGACTCCCTTTTAATTCGATACATGAAATCGGCTGTCCTCGTGAAGTTAAAAAAAAAAGCACAATTTTTACGCTACTATACAATCAGGTAAAGAAAAACACATAATAATGTTTCATCAGCCATAGCCCAATCCAACCCCTTAAAATAGGTGACTGAAATACCCAAAGTAATCTCTTTAGAAAGAGTAATTAATCGATTATGTTTCCCGCAAGCTGATCGATGGACTAACATTATCATTCATAGTCAATTCAATCACAATCGACCAACATTCAACGAAGATCAAAGGTGTGCAGAAAATTAGGGAGGAAAAAAAATGGTATCCGTAAGATTGTTGCAGATTAAAAAAGAAAGCAAGTTAAATGAAAAAGAAAAATAAAATTCGCCGTTGCCGGGGATCGAACCCGGGTCACCCGCGTGACAGGCGGGAATACTCACCACTATACTACAACGACTTCGTTATTCGTCAAATTTATTTATAGATATATATAATAAAAGTTAAAATGCATCAAAGCCCCTTTCGTTGGGTTATCTAATCATGCACGCATAATTTGCACCCCCTAATTGGGGGTGTTATGCTAGAATTTAGACACCACAGGGGGTAAGGTGCTAAGCTTAGCACAACAATATGGAGTTTCCCGCAATTAAAAAAGTACAAGTTACATTACGTGAATTTCTGGATAACCAAGTGGGGTATAATGCAATTTACCGTATTATAAATTAGAAAATACCTAGACAATAACGTTAGAACAAAACCCAATTCGCGATTCATATATAATATTATATTAAGCAAACTCCAATGCGTGTATCCAGTTTGTATAGTTAGAAATACGCGACTTCACAATTACATTTGATTAAAAAAATCATTTATAAGGATATAATTAAAATAAAATAAAAATAAGAGGCTAAATGATAAAATATATAATAGAATTGACATACTAAATTGAGAGAACAGTTACTCTAAGGTGCTCTCACTTAATAAAATAGATAGATATATAAATAACTCATGCGACTCGTAATTTAGTTAATGGTTGCGATGCTCATCTTCTTTTTGTTTTTTGTATCTCGTTTTTATTCTGTATTATTTGTGTCTTTCTTTAATCTCCCGTATGAGTTTGTCTACCTTTTCATGGCTCTTTTTCCCGTTGAAACTCGTATTCCGTGGAATTTCAATGGGTGGTTTCATTTCGACCAAACGAGATGACTTCAACAAACCTAAGATATCAATATTTTTCGGGTCTACGGTCAACATTCACGAGTGAAAACTCTTGACGCAAAATATGATCAATCGTAGTAGTAGAATATTAAGATTAGGTGGACGCACACCTTTATATGTACAAATGGGGATGAGACATCAATCACATACTGCAATAAAAACTCGGAACATTTAGAACGTAAAATGTATATAAACATTCAGCGTTTGTTCGGTGGAATGGTTTGTTCGTTTCCTTTCATCGACGACAAGAACTAACTTCTTCAGCTCACGTCGTCTCATCGAAAGCCATCACCTAACGAAAAATCAAACAACGTAAACAAAAACAAAGATTCAGCAAATTGTCGTCCTAATCCCCTCTGTAACGGACGCAAACAGAAAACTTTTAATTCCCTCGCCGCGTAATGTATATGTTACCTTCCCACAAACTGGGCACTTATCGCTTCTCTCCATCCACTCGTATATACATCCCAGGTGAAAATGGTGAGTACACTTTGTAACTATCTTAGGATTCTCCGTAGTATACTCTGCGAACAAAGGATGATTCGGTTACTACAAGAAACAACATTACATTGAGGTGGAAAAATACCTTCAAGACAAGTGGGGCAGACATCCTCGTCTTCGGAAGAAGCGTAGATATGAGAATAGCCCATCGTTGCATCAGCCCTTGCAAGCTTTAAGGATGACTTTGCACTGCTGTATCCCTTCCCAACATCCTCAGACGAAAACATAACGCCTTTACTTTTGGTACTCACCGACGCTGATTTGCCAGCTGTCAACGGTTCGCTTTCTTCTCGGGAATGGCTCGATCCTCTCTCTTTTCCAAAGCCAAGGCCATCGCTTTGCGAGCCAAAAGATCTTAGATCAGCGTCGTAAGGCAGTGGCAAAGGAGGAGATCTATATGTATTAGCTAAGTAGTCATCCTCAGATGTTCCCTGATTGGACGAAGGTAAGGCATGGACTGCTCCTCTGCCAAACTGCAGAAGGCATATGTAGAAATTTAAAGAAACGAATTGGGAATTGACGAGTGAAGAGAGGTAAATGTATGCCATAGGCTTAAAGCAAGGGACATTAGAGATCAGCAGCATTCTAAACATGAATGGGATGCAAATGCAGTGTGGGATTTGGGGCATGTGCTTGCAGAACAAAGAACAAAACAGAGCTGCGATAGAAAGCCACGTATAAGTCATCGAATTCGTACCAGACGTAAGAAGTTGTCAAGAAAGAAAGGGATGCATAAACAGTTTCTGAAAGAGAGGTGTCCGAATGATCAAAGTCTTCGAAGTCTTCTCTCATACAGCAACAAGCAGAGCCCATGATATTAACCCTAGTAAAAAATCGAAACTCAGTTTCCCAAACTGGCCTTGTACCAAAACAAGTGATCAGTTATCGCTTATCAGCAAATCCCCAAATGGTTCGAATTCTGCTGCATCGAGACGAATCAATCAATAAACCCCACCTGAAGAACAAAAGACAGATCAAAAACCCTATTACAATTCAATATTATTTGTTCTACTGTAGGGGGAAAACAAGAGCAAAAGCTCTCTCTATGAGACAACTTTAAATGCATTGAAGCAACAATAGCACCACCCACTAGACACAGATACAGCAAGATAGCTAACTATAGGTAATCAGCCATGGAGAGTTCCCAAAATTCTCACTTTCTTAAAAATAAAGCGACAAACAATTCAGCTAAAGCTGTATTCCACACAACAGAGACCTAGGAAAAATCGCCAAACAAGAAGAAATCTTACAGAATTAGAGACTGTGTAGGGGCGGAGACAGCCGAATAATCCGATGATCAGAGGCTTTTCAGTCCCAGAGGTTCTCTGTCGTCTACCTCAATATTTTCCTATTAGTTTTTGACTTTTCATCTATTACGATAATCCCAATTATTATACATAAATATACGCAGAAAGTATCTTGGTAATAAGTCTGATATCCAAGGAGAAAGACGGCGAAAATCCATCCAATTGGTGAAGCAGAAAAAAAAAAGAAAGATCAATTGGGAAAGCATGAGATGATCACTCTTACTTGGGAATGGACAAGTCCATCAATCATCATGGGACTTTAATATTTTATTTAATTTTTATTATGCAAATTGTTGGTTGACTATTTGTGTCAAGTTTAGTTGCGGTCTGTCGTATGTTTACCGCCAATTCCAGACCACAGTTAGAATAAAAATTTCAGATTATACGAAGATCGTACTAAAAACTCAACTATGTATATTCCAGCTTTTATTTATTATTTATTTATTTAATTAGTGGCCGACGAAGATGGGTTACGTACGTTACGACGTTACGTTACCTTTATTAAATGAAATATATGGACGAAGAAAGAATATTAGTTTTTTAATTGTCTTCCCAACTTGCAAACGCAACTGTTTAATTCTAAGCATTGACGGCTTTAATGACTAAAAGCATGATGGTGATGGATATGTCTGGTTTTCAAGTGGGCGAAAGCGATGTACGACAATTTCGATATGTGAAAATGCTAATCACAATTTAATTATTTAATCTCAAATCTCAACTATTATTGTATATGGAACTGGACCAGAACATTGACAGTCCAACCCATTATACCGTTAGGCCCAAAAGCCCAACAGCGCAATTGACCGATAATTAGAAAAAAAAAAAAGTATGGCAAAGCTTAAACCCTAGTCCCCAAATGGTGGACGTATGATTCTGCAAGCAACGTGTCTTCGTGTATGAGCTGTGAACGAAATAATGGCAGGTGAGCGTTCACTAGGTGACCGGACAAGGAAGAATAAGAAGAAAGCTCACGTTGCTGAAAGAGGTTATTTTTGGTTTCCATTACTTAGATGTTTCTTATCCGAGAGTCTGTACAACGCCAGCAAGGAGGTTGAATTGTAGCTGTATGAGTATGGATGGAAACTTATGAAGGGTTGTTATCGTATGTTTTTTACTAGACGGATGGAAAATGGTAGATTGAATAGTACTTAGTGGGAGTTTGGATTGCTGATTGCCCTAATGTGTTTGTGTTGTTTTTCCTTGCGTTTTGATGGATAACGGTTGTATGGATTTAAGCTGATAATGCTGTTCATATTATTCATTGTGTTTGCTTATCTCTTCTTTGCAGAGGTAGAAACTTACAGTGCTACTATGGAAAACATAAAGAGCGCGAAGAAGCGGAAATCTTCAGCTGATAGTGGCAAGAGAAGTAAAACTAAAACAATCATGTCTGGAGTGTCCAATTCAATTGGTATGGTCGGTCTCATACCCTGACATTATTGAGGTCATTATGCTTTCGTTAATTCCGGTTATCATCTCTACGGTATCTGCAGATGAAATGCCTGGACCAATAGGTGGGAGTGGTCTGAGTGGAAAGGCTAAGAAGTTGAACAGAAAAAGGGATAGGAGTACCAAATTAAGTGATAAATTATTGGAATCGGGAAATGATGAGTGTAATACATCTGTTGGTGATGGTGTTACAACTGACTCAGCAGCCCACAACTTACCTAGAAAAGGGAAAAAGAAGAGAAAAGGTGATAAGCTTGTGACAACAGTTGAGAATGAACCTGAACAACAGTACGGTATGTTATACTAAAGATGAAATATGCTGCAATTAATTTTGTCTTCACATGACTATTTACTCCAACTTAGTGACATATTGCTTAATCTTTGATATGATATCCTATCCATATGATTGTGCTATCTTCCATTCCTTAATGCCTGATAGTTGATGATGTCAATGTAATGTTTTTTGCACCTTATTTTTTAGGTGCATTGTATATTCCTGTTACCATTATTGCCTGCAGATTGTGTTGTAGAACAAAATAAAATTAAATGCTGGATGCCCTTATTAAAGAGATCCATAAGTCTCTTTCACCAGTTTCTTTTACGTGAGTCCATTTGTCTGTTTCTTTCCGGATGCGTTTGCTATGTGGAATTCATGTGTGAAAAGCACGCCGGAAAACAAAGTTAACGCATCGAACAATGATACTTCGCCCTTCGACTGATGTACCTTCACACCTTCCTATTCTTTTCCTAACCGAAATATCCCAAACGCATGTTTCAAGTTCTGGAATTAGAACATTTTGTTTTTTCGCCATAGCCTTCCGTATTGGTTCTTGCTTTTACAGTTTGCATTTTTCTTAGTAGGGAAATAATGATTGTGTGTAAGGCTTTGATGCTTTAGGGTATAAGTTCATGAACTGAGCAACAATATTATTGATTGTTTACAGAAAAAATGACTTCGTCAGCAGAACCTGAGGCACATTACCTTCAAAAGCCTGAGAATACTAAAAGTCGAAGAAGTTCCAAACTTGGTATTGTTTTGATTCAACATGATTTTAACAGTTTGGTCGCATCCTTGTTATGATTTTTTTTGGAAACAATCTGGTTTTTGTGTTTGTAGGAAAGTCAATCAAGTCTGGTAAAACGAAAAAGAAGAATCTTTCACCTGTGGACGAATCACCCCCGAAAAATTCGCTTGAAAGTAGAGACGATGAAGAAGATGAGGTATACGAGATGTCGTCAGGCGACGACGATAACTCAAAGGGCATGAAAAGTAAGTGTTCCAACTGCATCATTTTTTCAATAAAGTATATGCATTAGTGGAGCAAATGGACATCACAATCAGAATAAAACTTTTGTCATCGTTTAAGAATGGATCACACAGTACTATAAGGGTAGACCTGGACTCAAGGTTCTGGAAGAAAGAATTGACGACTTCATAATGGCTCATGAAGCACAAGAGGCAAAGGTGATGCATATTTTTCTCCCACGTGTATGTTTCTCCTATGTTCACTTTGGTGGATAACGTATTCTAAGATATGGGCACTGCTATATTGCGAACACCTTCATATTTCAGGCCAAAAGTCGTTCCTTTCTCAACAATCATAGAAATTTTTTTTTATATGTATCCTAGTTTAGTATGTTCTGCTTCTATCGATACAGGCAAGAGCAGAGAGAGAAGCCGAAGCTGCTGAAGGTGGATGGACTGTGGTCGTTCACCATAAAGGTCGCAAAAAGACAACAGAAACAGAGAGTGGAGTTTCAGTGAGCTCTGCTGCTGAAGCTGCCATCTTAGACAAGATTTCGCAGAAGAAAAAGAAAGATGTTGGTCTTGATTTCTACCGATTCCAGAAAAGGGAAGCACATCGAAATGGTAAAAAAAAATATCATTCTTTTTTATATAATAAAATTGATGGGCATATACTTACTCTACCACTGATTTATATATACAGCAATCATTGATAGCAATGTTTAGTGAAGTTTTCCTTATTTATATGCTGCAGAAATCATGATGCTGCAAAGCAAATTCGAGCAGGACAAAAAGAGAATACAAGAAATGAGAGCTGCGAGGAAGTTCCGTCCGTACTGAGAGTGAGACACATATTCTTAAGACAGTTTTCGCTATGAACTTTACCTCAATTGCCTTTGAGTTTCACATGGACTATGAAACCGATCTATGGAGTGTGAAAGTCAAAGTCAAACAAAGGAATATAAGATATTTAAATTGTAGGCTATTTTCTACGGCTATCCACTCGATAATAACATTCATACGTTACTGATTCCCAACCCGTTTTTTTTTTCTGTCAATGCTAGTTGGGGTCTGATGATTCTTTAAATCTTAAGAAAATATAACATGCCACTAATTGAAATTCCATGCGTATGTTCCTAGCTTATTTCTTTGGGCCACCTCTCTTTCTTCAAATTTATATTACACAGCACATCGAACGAAAAATATAATGTAAGCGGATGTATTAATATAAGATGGTTATATTCGTTTTTTTTTTAAGATTTTAACTTGTCTACTTCAATTGGATATAACCCCTTCACTTAAAACACCACTAATTACGTGCATTTAAATTTGTATTTTGTCATGTGTCATTTCATTTATTAAGTTAGGTTGGCTAAGACCAATTAGGTATGGAACAGAAGGCCTTTTTTAATAACAAGATGGTAACTCCACTGTTTTATAAAGAGCATACGTGGATAAAAATTGTAAATGTCTGTATTGACCAATCAAATCTTTACATTACTTACTATTTAACGATAAAGAAATTTATTAAAACAGGGTAGTCTTAAAACCCGAAATAACTGTCTCATTCTATTTTTAATATATACTTAATAAAATTACAGGATTAATTACTAATAATTAATTTTATTTATTCCAGACACAAAAATACTATTTGCCAACTTACCATTACATGTAAGAACGTAGCTGTGTCGAGAAAAAAAAAGGAAACCCTAAGCAATTAACAATCTCTAATCCCTCAGAAATCCTTCGTGTCCATCCCAATCGCTCCACTAGAAGATTCGCAAAATGAATGTCCCGATGGTGAAGTTTCCGATATTCTTGATGGTGAGAATTTTGGGGATCGCAGTTGCCGCAATGGTGCTGATATGGAATGTCCACTACAGAGGGGGATTAGCTCTCGCCTCGGAGAACAAAAGTCTCATCTTTAATGTATGTACCGCCACGCTTTCCCATCGCCTTGTTAAGATTCTTGTGCTTAGTAAATCCAGGAAGCTATTTGTTTTTTTTTTTTTTTTCATTTTTCTGTTCTTTAGGTTCACCCTGTTTTGATGGTGATTGGACTCGTGGTTTTAAATGGTGAAGGTACGAGCTATCTTTTAGTTAAAAAAGATCGTAATAAGCTTTAATTTCGATGATAAACAATAAGCTTCAATCTCTGTGCTCAAGGTTTCACTACTGATGTATCTCAGAATGCTTTATATCTATCTGTTCTTGAGATGAAATGCTGGTGCCTCTTCTGACAGAAGAGTTGACTTTATTTGTTGGCAATGCAATGAGGATTTATGTACACTCTTTCTCTGAAACAGAGAAATTTAAGGTCCCGACTTGGTTTTAATACATTCTTACTCTGTTTTTATTCAGGCAAGGCTATTCTATCCATTATCTTCTGTATCCATGGGTTCCTTTTTCCTTTTGTTTTCTGCGTTCTATCCGAAAGAGCAGCCTATGTGTTTGTACTTGTAGTTTGATGAAATCATCTGTAGGTAATGAGAATGACTTCAAATTTCATAAAAAACGTTTCCTCGTATGGATTTCCTCAGCCATGCTTGCTTACAAGACAGTCTCTGGAACAAAAGACTTCAAGAAGTTAGTTCATCTTTCACTTCAATTCTCGGCCTTCGTCCTCAGCGTCATCGGCCTGTGGGCCGTTTGGAAGTTTCACTTGGACAGAGGCATCGATGACTTCTACAGCCTCCATTCATGGCTTGGCCTACTCTGTCTTTTTCTATTTGGAATTCAGGTACCTGAAAGCTACCATCATCTTAAAGAGCTTCTGCTTTAAAATCATTCGATCTTTGTAAAGGGTCTGAAGCATTTCATATACAGTGGGCCGTTGGATTTATTACATTTTGGTACCCCGGCGGATCGAGGCAAAGTCGGGCTAACCTTTTGCCATGGCATGCGTATTTTGGCGTGTATATTTATGCCCTGGCAGTAGCCACTTGCGCCACGGGGTTTCTGGAGAAAGCCACGTTCCTTCAGTCGCATAAGATTATTACACTATATTCGAACGAAGCGATGCTCATAAATTTTCAGGGATTGTTGGTCGTCGTCTTGGCTGGTTTTGTGATTCTTGGAGTTGTCTCCCCTGTTTACTCGAAAGGCGACGTTGTGAAGGAAACGATCGAACATGCGTAGCAAATATGAAGCACAAACATAGTGATGATTAACGGCGCCTGAGCCACTCACAGATAGTCGAAATCGAACCACGATTGACGAGATTTACGCCTTGTATGATTTAACTTTGAGATTATAGGTTCAATTTGTACTCTTTCTTTCTGCTTGCGGCTGTTGCCTATGGAACAGAATTTTCAATTTAGGAAACCTTTTTGCTTTCTGCTATTTCTTATTTTAGGAACGAATTTCAATTCAGGAAACCCTTTTGCTTTTTCCATTCTTATTGAGGGAACGACATTTTAATCTCAATTTAAGAACGACTTTAATCACCATACCATTGATGTTTAACCGTTTTGATCACTCGATTAATTTAACCATAAGTTTAAAAAATTTAACACGCTGAACATAATTTCAGCTTAATCGGCTTAGACCCTAATTCATGAGAGAACATAATCACATAATTTATCATATGTGTAAGAGAATAAGTTTCGATAAATCCTCCATGAAGGACAACAACCAAGTGGTCTCTGCTTAAACTCGCAGCTTGGAATATAAAATCATTGGGAGTACGACTCGAAAGACAGCAGAACCAAAACAACTTTAGAAGAAACAGTCCATGAATATGCTCGGTGCAAGTCAATCACATGAAACTTGGGTGCGGTGGTCCTTTCGATAGCCCGAGGCGCACTTCCATTGCGTGGTGCATGTCGACTGGACGGAAGGATTCAGATTCCCTGGGATCTGTTGTTGAACATCGGCCATGTAAGAAATGAGTATGTATATAAATGAACGGGATCATTACAGCAAACAAGAATGTGATAAAAAAGTGTTCTTATTGCTACTGCTGTTGTAGTAATACACATTAGCATTTGTTAAACCTATCAAAAACCAAGGAAATGATGAAAATTGAATCACGCCGCGCTATAGCTCGACCGAGGAATGGGCAACAAAGGGAACACTCACGTATGTTAACCAAGGTAAAGCTCTATGACTTCACTAGTTCAAGGCTAGATGATTTGTACAATCAGTTAAGTCTTACTACACTGAGGAAAGATGCAATGATTGAACAATAGCTTACCAAATTGACTAGTTTATCAATTTAGTAGTAATCTGGGACTTTGGTATTTGTATCTAACTAAGACTAGACGTTGAAACACGAGAAACAGTGACACTTGTAGCCACCCCATTATCATATGACGCATATTGCATTTCAAACTACTACTCACATGCCATCATCGCATTTTGATAACTTGACAAGTGTTTGCCATTATCAAAGAACCATATATTGAGGAAAAAAGCATTAGAAGAAAGAGCATCTAAAATTGACAAGGAATTACCGTTGAGATAGTCTTCAAAGCCAAAACCTTCCAGATCACCGGTCACGGCCTCTAAACCCAAAAAGGAAGATGGTATTGCTCCAGGAGGCCTTTGAAATCTACAATGTTATCAAGAGGACAGGGTTGCAAAGACTATTCAGTATGCTTTTTTCTTGTAGACTATTAATTCATGCAGTTAAAGATGGGATGACATAACATTAGACTAGACTGAGAAGCTTAAACTCGACTTAAATTACTAGCAGCAGTGTCATATTGAATGTCTATTCTTCCCAACACAAGCGGGTCATAACCCAACTTCGTGGATTATGACTCACACCCAATTGATTTTTTATGACGTTTCAAACATCAAATGGATTTGGGAAGTTCTATCTACTAAGGGGCACGGTAGACAACCTCCATATCCTATACACGGTCACTTAAGAGCCATGAGCTCAGGTGTTTCTTGATTCCACCAACAAATAGCACAAAGTGTTGAACATCCATAATAGCACATCTCCACAACTAGACAAACTGTGAATGTAAACATATGTCGAAGCCCTAGCTAGTAAATTCGAATCAACCCTAATAACCTCTCAAGCAGAATTCTTAAATAAAAAGTTAATAGAAGGCATAGCTCGAATTCACCACGTACTTAGAAAGAATCTGACGATCAAGATCCATCTTCATCGGAAACGCAGCTCCATACTGGGCAGCCAGCACGGATTTGTTCATCTTTTCAAGCTTCGCCTTCTCCTAAAATTACAAAACATAACAATAACGAGGAAAGCATCAAATGCACAAATATTAACATAAGTTTTCTCCCAATAAAATAAAAGTCAGATGTTCAAATAGATTACAGTGCGGTACGCCGATTCTAGAGGGTGAGGCTCGATGATATCGCTCTTGACCCCGTGAATTCCATACCGAAGAGGATCTTCAACGCGGCCTTCAAGTGGTATAATCTTCGACGATTCCATTGACTTTTGACCTCTGTTTCTCCCTTAGTTCTACTTGAATTGAATGGAAGAGGCGATGTTGCAGTATAAAAAAAAGTAGCAGCTGATGAACTTGCTAGGCAAGAAAAGAGGAGATTCAATTCGGGAACGATGTCGTTTTGGAGCTTGATATGGGTCGGCCGGCCCAACAGTTGAGCCCGAATTATATCACATTTATTTATGTGAGCTAACTTCGGTATTAAAGATCGCCTCCAAAACTTCGCGAGCTTAAGAAATATTTTGAACTAATAAATTCTTTATAATATCGAATGTAAACTTGCAACAATTTTAATGAACACAAACGTACACACATTATCTATACTCTTTTATTAAGGTCAGAAGTTGGGAAACGTAGGTTTGGCTGTCATGAAAATGCATTAAAAATAACAGTAGTTAATTAAAAGGAAAATGCCTATACATTGCATTTTTATGTTAACATATTTATCCTTCTATTTATAGCAATTATTATTCAATAAATGATTTATAATTATATAGCACACATATGATGGTGCAATTAGACTAGTATTTTTAAATTACTTCATAGTCTAGCTTCCACTTAATTTCAATCGATCAATCTTAATACTATGTTAGAATCTATAATCGCGTAGGGGTATAAAAACTGTAAACTGATATGTCAATTGACCATTAATTTTTTTTTCTCATTATTTACTACTAAAAAAACTACAAAATTTATTAAACCACATACTCTTAAAAACTCATAATAACTACCTCATTTTATTTTTAGTATATCACTTATTAAAATCATCTACTAATAATTAATTTTATTTTTTTGCACACAGATAGGTGCTAAAACTAATGTAAATAAACAAAGTGATACTATGTATGTGCGTTGTGAAGTACACTAGTTTATACAATTTTGAAATTAAGATAATTGATGTGCATTACAATTCCAAGCTGTCAATTAGGCCCACTGCTCGCCCTGCCCGCCGCGATTTTTAGGCCCCCAGCCAGCCAACCACGCGGGCCGCGGGCCTTGGAGGACGGGCTAGCCCGTGGGCCGGCCCACCAATTATTAATTATACATATTATATAATATATTAAATGGCAAATAAATATAAAATTAATTAGATAATCGATTCACTAATTATATCTAATTAGTGCTTAATAAATACCATATTAATAAAAAATTAGCCAAAAATATAAGTTTAGGTCACTAAGTTCACATGTTTCGTTTTTGGATCACTATGTTCGATAAATGCAAAAATAGGTCACTAACTTGTATTTAAAACAAATTTGGTTCACCTTTCATTTTTTTTGTTACTAAGTATACGTGTTTTCAATTTTGTGTCACTAAGTATACGTGTTTTTAAGTTTTTATATTATATTAAATCCATTTCGCATTCAAAAAAAACATATGAATATCGAAAAAATGTATACTTAGTGACCCAAAAATGAGATCACTCAATTTGTTTCGACATATATAGTTAGTGACCTAAAATAATAATTTGGCCTAAAACATTTATAATTATATTTTTTAATCAATTTATTCTAGTCGTGCGGGCCCCAATTTTTTAGGCCCGCCAGATGGCGGTCTACGGGCCGACCCCCCCGCTGGCGCGTTTTGACATCTCTATACAATTCTTGGAGTTTCGAACAATTCCTACTCCACCTTGAGACTTCACTCTTTAGTTGCCCATTTTGAATTAAAAATACAACTCTACATACAGCTTTCTCTCAGTCAACTGCTGCAGTTCACTTTAAGTTATTTTTTTGTCACTTCTCTTTTTCTGCAGCAACTGTTTTTAACAACAGTGCTTTGAATTGTTGTATTCATGTCTGATTAGTTGTGCTCCAGTTTTTTAGCTTTTACTTTTGAAAATGTTTTCAACAAAAACAATTTCATTTCAATAAACTAAACTCATCACAGCTTCAACATTCTGTTTACGTAAGTATGTAGCTTCCATCTGAATTTGCAGAACAAAAACTCACTTTCTCGGCTTGATTTAAAGCTTAAATCTGATATGCGCTAAGACTACAACAATCCACAACAATATGTGATTAAAATGTCAAAATTGAATTATTTATGTGGGGTTTCCTTGCATTTTCCTTCAGATTGTATACCTACGAATCCTTGATGTATAAAATACAAGTCTCGCAATGTTTTTATGACAGGTTATTAATATTTTCCACATGTAATAAAATCATAATCTAAAAGGGGAAAGTGTTGTAAATCTTATAACTAAAATTTCTCAGTCTCGTATTTTCCATATGGTACTGCATATTTTTCTATTGAACGAATATAACATGTAGTAATTATCTTTGGTTTTGACATAAGACGTTCAGTATTCTTCCATTTGTACCACATTGAAATGTTTATATCTGCGAGATAGAGTGTGTATTATTGTAATCCTAAATCCAATGCTTACTTGAAACTCCAACATCGATAATGGTTCTTAATTATGGTCCATGGCATAGCATTGCATATCATAGAATTATTATTTAACATCAAATATATAGTTACAGCTTCCTCTTGCATCTGCTATTCCTTCTAGTGCTTCTCTCTCTCCAAACAATACGTTCATTAGTTTATTTGATTTAAGATTTGCTGCTTTAATCCAATGGTCTCCAGCAAATATCAGTGTACCGTACCTTCTTCAAGCTCTCTCTCTCTCTCTCTCTCTCTCTCTCTCTCTCAATAGAATGTAGACGATAATATATCATTAATAACGACATTTGAAACAAGAACGATGTAACACGAACATATTAGTGAAACTGCATCAGCTAACAAGTGTTGTATGGACCGACGATTTTCATATAGTTAGGATTTGAGAGTTTAGAGAAACATATCAGTACAATTTTTTAGGGTAAGGATAATCTCGCAACTTGTGCAAAGGATGTAATAGATATAGAGTTTCATGAAACAAAAATGCCATTTTCTTGAAATTATTTAGCAGAATATCACACACATGGAAGCGCCCAATCGCTCGAAAAAGACGTCCATCAATTTGCAATTAGATTTGGAACCCCACTAAAGGTAATGAGTGATGTCTTAGTAATAACATAAAAGATGACTTCTTTGAGACCCATGACTCGAAACATGACCTTAATAGCAAATGTGCAATAAAACTTAGAACGCAGAAAGGTCTAAAAATCACTTCCACTTGAGTTTTCTTTTTCTCTTGCAAGACATGCCAGAGTACTAAAAACTTTAGGGTTTTTATTTAAAGTAGAATTTATTTCGGTCAAATGTCATTAAGAAAAAGATATGAACACAGATCCATACTGTATCAAACACAGACATCTATCCTCCCATTCGCCATCGACATGTATATCTTGCTGCTGCATTTTCTTTTCCATTTCGGAAACATATTCAAGCAAACACACCAGATTTTACATGAACTTTCCTGTAGTAAAAGCGCTCAGTTCACAGCATATGAATAGTCGAGCTCTTTTTGTCTAACAGTTCAACAACATGTTACAACACAGTCTTTGGGATGCATCTTCGCACAAACAAACGACCTACTTCAAGTGACCTCATACATAAACAAAAAAAGAAAAAAAAATAAAGATTCAAGTGACCTCTCATGCAAAAAAAAAATGGAGAAAAAATAAAGCAACCCACTTCAAAGAACTGATAAAAGGAAACAAAAAACTGAAATAAACCCCAAATTCAAATATTAGGGCATGAATGCCACCAGACATGAACTAGGGTTTCATAAATTGAGACAGAGATCTTATCTCGTGTGAAACCCCCTTTTTACCATCACTTTCGTACTGCTAAAACACAAGACACGAAAAGGGTCCAATTTCAAAGTACTAACTCATTAGATTGCACCACATGAAAAAGATAACTCTTACATTGATTAAAAGAAAAAGAAAACAAAATATTAAAACCACCTTCTGACCTGCTAGAAGTGACTTTGATTAATTTATGCGCAATCAGTGATGTTTCTTTTTCTCTTTCTTTCTCATAATTTAATTGCCAAGTGAGGTGAAACAGTGACACGATGAGGGAGGGGCCCTTCAGGCGAAGCACAGAAATATGAAGTAAAATCTGTCATATCCATAGGCTAATGGACAAATTAAAGTTGGGTCTATATCCTATCATATATTTCATTAGGTCTTAACCACAGCTTTTTTTCTCAGATTCACACTCACACCTACAAAAAGCTCACGGCCCATTCGCTAAGAAAACCTAATATACTTTACTCATCACAGAAACGTTTCAATTAAATTACAATCTACAACTGTGTATTTATGGACCTCATTATTAAATGTGAGCAGTTGGGTACTATGTTGTTGGTCTATCTTGTATGTCTAATAAGTTAGGTTAAGTGGTGGTATTCAAGAAACTGTCCATATCTTGTATCCCTAAGCAAGTCATAATCAACCCACTTGAGCATGAGATAAGAAATAAACAATAATATGTCATAACCCATGTTGATTTTGTCCGAGGAGGTAATTGTTTTACCTTCTAATTAATGTCTGAAAAGGGCGAGACAACGGGTACCATATTCAGTACTCACCACATATTTTGAAGAAGTAATTTCTTTTCACTTGCTTATCTTTACGTTAGTTAGTTTATATGATTATTTTCGAGAAAAAAAACCCCTCCATCTCGGCCATGAGTTGGAATCAATTAATCAAATGAGCCGAGCTCCGTCGAATTCTTGAATCATCACGAAATATATATATCATAATTGTTTCCTAATTTTTTGCAAGATGTGTTATATCTTTGCCAATAGTGGAAGAAATTCAAATATTGCATTAGATATATCGAAAAAACATTGATCGATTATTCGTTGGATATTTCACCATGGAGAAATTGAGGGTAATAACAGTATTAGATGATCAGAGAATCAACCACACATCATACATGTCTCTCAATCATTCAGTTACTTTTTCCTTTTTCTACAAAAAATGTTACTACGGTAAATTTACTTAATGTGGATGTATGTACGTACTAAACTGACTAAGTTCAATGCTAAAAGGCGTGCAATAAGGTCAAAACAAATAAGACGATCGCCATCAATAATATGGAAGAGTAATAAATCAATACAATGCTTTGGATCTTGAGAATTCTAGAGCACCAAAGTCCCCAAAATCATCGTACATTTGTCCGTTTTCAATTTCCATCCTACATGGATTGGTCCTTCAGTCTCTCTCAAGCAAGAGTCCTTTTCCAAATGCTAATAAAGAAAAAGACAACTTTTGTAGTCATCAATAACATTAGCTGTTATAGGCATTTTGACCTCTGATTCAAAAAACTGAAATAAAAACTAGAAAAAGGATAACAAGTGAGCCTTTTTAAGTGTAGTTACATACACACACATCTCCATCTTAGTTTAGAAATGAATCTCTGAAGCATTTCCTTCCATCCTTCGATATCCAAGAACTACAAGGGTTTCTCTATTAAATTAATAGGGTTTATTTACGCCAACATAAATCGAAAGATGTTTCCTCAGAATTCTTCGGTTCTTGATCTGAACGACCCCGAACCCTTATACCTTCATCGCTTCCAAGAAATTTTCTCTGCTCATAATTACACAGCAGATTCGAATAGTGCTAACATTTTCGAGCCCTCAATGGCGTTTAACTATCAAGCAGACATTTCTGGGCAGAACATCGAAGACCCATCTTTAGCCATGATCAACATTTTTCGAGAATCGAAGCTAAACTTCAAAGAGAGATCGTCACAGCAAGATTTACACGTCCCAAGGCCCTAGAGATAGAAGGGTTCGACTCTCAATAGGAATTGCGCGAAAATTCTTCGATCTTCAAGAACTGCTAGGTTTTGACAAGCCAAGCAAAACCCTTGGATGGCTAATCACTAAGTCAAAGTCAGCCATCAAAGACTTGGAAAGGAGCCAAGGCCGTGGTGATAATGGAGCTAATAAAAGCATAGTTTCTTCCCCAGGATCTGAATTCGATGATGAAGTAGCTTCTGACGACGATGCAA
The DNA here is from genome assembly GCA_027422505.1 of Craterostigma plantagineum. Lineage (NCBI taxonomy): Eukaryota > Viridiplantae > Streptophyta > Magnoliopsida > Lamiales > Linderniaceae > Craterostigma > Craterostigma plantagineum. Next base: position 37,693 of record JAPQWV010001474.1, on the reverse strand, counting down.
AGAGGAAATCGGTTAATAACAAGGGATCGACGAAGGACGTTCTTGCTAGAGAATCGAGGGTGAAAGCTAGGGCAAGGGCTAGGGAAAGAACAAGGAAAAAAAAGTGCATGGAACAGCTCCATAATGAGTCCACAAATTTTGCTGATCATTATAATCCTTGCAACTCGATTCAGTACATGAACGAGCACCTCGAATTCTGCAGGATATCGGCGGGGCCCGGCGTGAACAGTCGTGAGCCAATAATTCATCTCCCATTATTGAATTATGACCATGAAGACATAACTCAAGAATCAATTTCGATGAAGAGAAGGTTGAATAATAATCAGCCTTCTTCTTTGTTTGAGATTCAGCAGATGATTGAAAGGCATTCGAATGCTTCAAGCTCTTTTGATCCATCTGTTAATGGCATAGATGGCAAGAATCTGAGTGTTATCGACAATCGTTGGGCATTTCTTGATCAGCAGAGGTTTTCTAATAGGTAAGAGAGACAACAGTTGTCTGACTAATTCTGAACTCATGATACAGATAGAAGTAGAATATAGAAATGAAGTTCAAAGTTGACTTAGATTCTTTACTGCTCTTTGTGTGTGCAGCAGCTCAAGGAATATGTGAGGGAGGAAAAGATAACTACTGCAATAGTATTGTAAGCGTTGTTATGTGCCATTTTTTCGTCATCAATTCTGAATATTTTTTTTTTCAAAGATGCAATTCAGTTGAGGAATTGGACTAATATATACTTGATCATATTTCATTGATTTGAAGTTTCATTTGCTACTGGATATGTGAATGTTTCATCAATCCGTATATAATGTATATCAAGAAATGAAAGAGAGCAATATAATATATCCATGAAAAGACATGATAGTAATGAAAAGCCTCCCAAACAAGGTGAGTGAAGATTCTTACAGGCAATGACATCATCGAATCGAAATGCTTCAAATCAAATCTCAAATAGGCGATTGTAATAGATATATCTCGTTGTCTTCAAATGTCCGATTTGTTATTCTCGAGTTGTAACAATTGCCATATTTGTGTGTGCGTATGTGTGTATATATATATATATATATATTATATTTTGAAATGTGTGTGTATATATATTATATACAGAGGGTCTAATTGAACCGTAAATCGTTCAACTCCCCAATAATGTTGATCTTAAACTCAAACTGATATATAATCGCGGATGCCCCCCACCTATTAACCAAAAACAATAGTCAAAGTTGTGATATCGAAATGGCAGAAATTAACAGTTGTGTTTTATATGGTGTCGATCAACGCCACACTGCTGATCGATCTCCTATATATACAGATGGTTTTAGCAGCGAATGATGTTCTAGCAAAAGGTAAGCATTCTTCAAGAAAGAAAGCTTAAAGATCAGCAAAAGGAAGTTATTCCATTCCATGGATTAGTTTCAGACAACCAAAAACTTGGATATGATGGGTAAGATTGTTGATCTATATATAAACGAAAAGGAAGTTACATTTCGAAAGCCAACACACACATACAAACAAAAAGAATCATTCGTTCTAGAGAAATACTGTATGTTGTTTACCTCAAACCAACACTTTCTCTGTCTGTTGCTGTAGTATACATGAATATATTCTGCATACGCTCATTAGATCAGCACCACTCACAGTATACAAATTACCAGCCAAAGCGATTGGAACGTTATTACCACCACTCATCTCCTCGACCATCTCTTCCACACGAGCAGCCTCTCTCAGCCTACCTTCGTTCCACAAACTTTTCACGAGCAGTTTCTTAGTTGCTGAATCTGGGATTAACTTAACGTTCCTCATATCCTCGAAGATCCTAAAAGCAAGGGCTGCCCTCTCACACTTGCAATAAGCACAAATAAGTACCTTATACATATATCCATCAGGCTCCAAACCGCTCCGCTTAACCATGGTTAAGAGCTTCTGCACAGTCTTGATATCTCCTTGGAGTGCATAGTGATGCATCAGCCCCGAAAACGTCTGTATGTCGGGACCCATATCGAGCATCAGCATTTCCTCGAGTACGTCGAAAGATTCTGTATGCATTTGGCACTTTGCTAACGTCCTCAATAGAGACGAATATAGGATCAAAGGCTGTTTCTTGACAAGGGCCCGCATATCGTCTTGACGTTCTTGAAAATGGTCAGGGCAGCGTCGCCTTTTTTCGAAAACCCGTAAAAGTCGATGACTAATCTGACTGTGCTGAAGGATAGCTTCATGCCTTCGCGTTTTACCTTGAGGAAGATTTCTTCGACCAACTGAGTACAGCCATGGCGGGCCAATTTGGTGACGATTCTTGATATCGTGTATATATCGTGGACAAAATTCGGCTGCTGAGCGACCCAGGTAAAGAAATTCCAGGCTGTTTCGGGGGATTTGAAGTTTCTGATCAGTTTGCAGACCAATCGACTTGTCCAGATTATATTTGCTTCCTCCAAAGCAGATACCTCTTCAGAATCCCAATGCTTCAGTGCACTTGCTAAAGCAGACGGATCCAACCAAGGTTTCAAGTGAAAGTCCTTGACATCGTCTCTTTCGATGTGATGAGATTCCTCGTCATCATCCTCTGCATCGCTTTCTATCCTTGCTATGGAATAATTTATCCTTTTTATAGCTTCGTCAGGCATCATTTCACTGATTAGTTCCTCTGTCTCTTCAACGTAGCCTGCCTCTTTCATCCGATGCAAAGAAACTTTCATTGCTCGACCGGGCAATATCCCATCGGCCCTCATCTCCTCAAGCAAAGTCTTCACGACGTTTAGCCTTTCAGCTGCAGTAAAAGCATCTACTAAACTAGAGTACTGCTTCAACGTACGTTTCATCCTCATACTAGGCAGCATTTGGAATAACTCCATAGCTAAATCAAGCTTCCCAAACTTGATCAAGTGCTCAATGATAACAGTATAAGTTCTACAATTCGGAAGGGCCCCTTCGCTGATCATCCTATGGAACACATTTACAGCCTCTTCATCCATGCCTTTGCCAACACAAAGTTTCATTACAATGTTATAGGACTCTGTGCACGGATGGCTGTCCAAGGATCTTCTCCAAGTTTCCCAAACGCTTTTTACCTTCGTCGATATCACCTGCATCTGCATACCATCTCATCCTATCCATAAAACTAACGTAAGTGACATTCGTAAACTTCCCATCATTGATTGCGTTTATCAACGCTGTAAGCTTACCTATCTGGCCAGACTTGGCAAGAATCTTGGCCAGTGCATAAAGGGTATCTTGTGAATGAGAAAAGTGTTCGACTTTCTTAAGGGATTCGATCATCAGCGAAAGTGCAGAGGAAGACGATGGAGCTGATCGCAGCGCATTGGTGACGACAAAAGAGTCCAACGATGGACTATTCAGTATGTTAACAAGTGACAGACACAGCCTTATTTCATCTATAAGCTTCGCTCTTTGAAGGTATAGCAAGACTTTATTCATTTTTCGAGGTCTGCGACCCGAAAAATTGCACGCTTGCGACGTAAAGATACTGGAAAAGATTCTAACATAGTACAGTCTGCTGAATAACATGGTTCACGGATACAACATTCAAAAAGATGAAATATTGCAAAGAATGGGAATGATTGAAAAATGCAGCCAAGTTGCCTCTTGGGACATTAATCGAACATGTCAAGTGCATATAGTTCGGAAAAACCGAAACTCACATGAACCTCAGTGCAACTCTCTGGTCAATCATTTCTTCTTCCGTGAACGAATTTTCCTTATAATAGCGATTTCACTTTTCTTTCTATGTTCTATAAAAGCTGGCGACGAGCTTCTTCTCTCGATGAAAAAGGAAAGACTTCGTATTTATTTAATGAAAAATTCGTTTGCTCCCCTAATGAAAAAATATGGGCCGTTATCCCATAGGATAAATATTGGGCCGAGGCCCATTATTACTTGAAACAAGAGAATGCCTGCTTTAAATCTGAAAACTCGACGACATGCTCTAACTCTCCAAACTTCTCGACATTATTTCATCGTCGTACAATGTTTCACTTGACTCCTTGTTTGAGAAATGCTCTTCCATGAGCCAACTCAAAGGAGTCAACGCGCAGATCATCGTGCGTGGCAATGCACGCGAGAACATTAGCCTCGGCAAAACTCATTTCTCGATGTGTTCTATTGCCTTTTACTGACATAGAGTATGCGATCCAAGTGTTCGACCGTATGCCCGAACCGAATAGGCTCACGTACAACACAGAGCTTCGGCTAACAGAAAAAGCTACTCAAAAACGTCGTGTTTCCTGGAATTCCTATGATTTCGTGTTATCTCCAAAATGGCCATCACCGCGAATGCTTGGAATTGTTCTATGCAATGTGCGAATCTTCATTGATTCCAAACAATGCAACCATGGTCAGCGTTCTGCCAGCTTGTGGCCACCTTGGTGACTTAGCTAGTGGAGATAGATTGCACAGTTACATACTATGCAGTGGCATCAACCCTTCTGTGACCTCAGTAATTCGCTCATCGACATGTACGCAAAATGTGGTTCTGCAGAAAAAGCCTTGGACATCTTTCTGAACATGCCGAAAAAAATATCGTACTGGGGAACACCATAATCAACGCCTTAGCGTCTCACGGTTTCGGACACAAAGCAGTTGAGCTTTTTCAAGAGATGGAAACTCGTGGAGTTTTGCCTGATGCAGTTACGTTTAGTGGCCCGCTCTCTGCTTGCTGCCATTGCGGTCTCATAGAGCTTGGGTGACATTATTTCAACGATATAGGAAATACCTACAAATTGATATTGAGCGCTATGCATGTATGGTTGACATGCTTGGTCGTCGAGGTTTGTTGAATGAGGCACTTGAGCTTGTGGGTAAGATGGCCATGAAGCCTGATGAGTTATTTGGGGCTCCTTGCTTGGGGCGTATATGACCTATCGAAATGTTCGAATTGCAAAATTAATCTTAAAGCATTTGTTAGAGGTCGAAACTGACAGAGGTGGTTTGTACGTGCTCATTTTGAATATATTCTCTGAAGCTCAACAATGTGGGGCAGTGAAGAACATGAGGAGGCTGATAAAGAACCACGGTGTTAAAAAGAGCGATGCTGTTAGTTCTATCGATGTTGGCGGCTGTGTTTACGAGTTCATGGTAGGCGACGTGGAACGCGAATCTAACAATCTTATTTATTCAGTGCTCAATCAACTTAAGGACCACTTGAAGTTCGAAACAGATTTGCTTGAGAAGAACTTCTTGTGAATACAAGCGATTGAGTTTGAGACAATTCAGACAACATATCTTTCTCTTTATTCTCTTAGTAATTGTACATAGGAAAGCAGACAGAAATAGACGAATAAAATCAAATGTATGGAAGAATCCAAAGATGAAGAAGGGCTGAGTTGAAGAGCAAGAACCAATCGAAGAAAGCCATAATAGCGCCCATTTGGTATCTTCTGCAGAGCTCTCCATTGCAAGATGAGTCGCCAGAATTCATCAAATGGCCCGCCAACGTATAGGTCGAGCAACTCGAAGCTAGCGAGAGGTATGCAAATAGCTGCAATGACGAATATATATTATATATACTCAGTATTGCATATCAAGAAAGGAAAAGAAGTTGATATAGTTAACTGTGTTTCTTACCCAGTCCCCTATGACTATGAACTGAATTATATACGGTGGATGCACTGGGCGCCTCAGTGCAATGGAAATAGATCCATGACTGAAACTGCAAAGCTCCATGGTATAACTATAGCCATTACAGTGACCAAAAGCCTGCAAGACTCAGAGGTAATTAATTATTCAGACGTGTTATATAAGTAATGTTCTATTCTAAGTTCTAACATTATTTTTCCCTTCATCATTACACGTTTCGGCTTTCAGGACATTCTTACTTGGAAGCAGAATCTGCGTTCGTTATAACACGTGGCATCTTCTTTTTAACGGTATTATCCGCCGACTTTGCCTTAGAGTGTTTTTTTAATTAATTTATAACAAGGCCGGGGAAAAAGTTCCATGTGAAACAGAGATCTATGATGCAAAGGCGACAAATCTTGATTCAACGAAATAACCCAAAAAGCCGCATGGAAAATTCTCGGTTCTCTTACGCACGGCACGTGCAGCAAATTCGAGAACTAGCACACAAGATTTCGGTGATCGCCACAAATAAAGGTGTGTCGAATCTTAGATCTTCTTTCCTTTCTGTCTATATGTACTTCAGTGTCACTAAGGTGAGCTCACAAAACTCAAGTAAATTCAAAGGGGAGTAAAGTTGATACAAAGCTTCATGAATACACACACATACACACATATTGGAAAGGAATCAAGAAATTAACCAGGGAAATGTATATTCAGTTACCAATATGCAGTGTAGCTGTCAAGTTCGATGCCATAGCACATGAACACGAGCGAAGCAGAAGCGAAAAAGGCTTGCCCCAATCTCAGAGATAAGCTTATGCAGTTTCCCAGTACTCCACGCAATGAATCCATGGTGAGTTCACAAATGATCTTTCTTTAAGTTCTTGGTTAGTGTACAAACATTTATGACTACAATTGTTTTATATGCTTGCCATGCAAAGAAAAAGTTGGCGGTGAGGTAATCACACAAAAAACGCATTCGTCACTGTCATTCAGTTATTCTTGCATGCACTTGCCACGTTTTCTCACTCATTGAGATATATAAAATTCTAAAATCCTTAAAAAGGAGTCTTGAAAAAAGTAGTTTTTCAAGGAGTATTTTCGTGTAACGGTTGAGAAATGTAAGACCTCCTTTTACTCGCCCTTTGTCCTTTCTTTCCTCTTTTGACCATTTGCGAGAGAAAGATTGATTTTGTTTTCTCTTTCTTTGCTCCCCTTGTTTTCTTCACCCTTGTGCTTTGGCCTTACGTAAGAATCTATCTCTCTTTAAAAGCAATCATATATTTCAAGAGTCTGGTGCAAAAAAAAAAAAACCAAGTAACATTTTCTCCTTGTGTATTGATAACACAAAACCAAATCTAACATTTTCTTTTTCTTTGGGACTTCAAAACCATAAACTAAAAATGCATAAAATGTATTGTGGGTCAAGTTATTGCTTGCAGGTTAGTGGAATTCATTCATAAAGCTTACATTTGCATTGAATCATCGTTTTAACACACACTAATACTAATTCACAATCACAGATTTCGAAGGAACATTTGGAGAAGATGAAGCGCATCCTTGGATGCAAGAGCATGTTGTTGTAACAAGATTTGCCCGATGAATTAGCACAACACCAGCGCAGATTTGCAGGTCGCCTGCTTTATGCATTTCTTCAAAGAAAAGAAAGGAATCCTCTTAGCCCTCTGCCCTCGACCTCCTCCATGGCTCCTCGGCTACCTATTAAATTAGTTAACATGTTTTATTACCTATATAAATAATTACATATATGTCTCAAGTAGAGGAGGTTGAAGCATTTAAACGCACATTTGATAGAAAGTGTTAGTGATGAGAGTAGAATTGCAAACAAGGGTGCCAACTTCATGGTAGTAGACATTGTGGTTGAATGAAGTGAATTATGTGGCTTAAGGGCTAAAGGGTGGAGAATATATTTATATTTCAAAAAGAAGGTATTGGTTGGTTTTATGTTTGTTGCATGGATTTGAATTTTTGAAAGCAAAAACTTGGTAACTAAACAGGCAAATCACTGTGATTAACTTTGTCTCTATTGTTTTACATGAGGGTTCATTAAATTAAATAGTAGGTGATAGTTGCTTCATTAGTAAGAAAGATTGAATCGTTATTTAGTTTGAGACTAATCCATGGGCCCCAAGCCCCCTATTTTGGGCCCTTAAAAATTTTAAAAAATCCCCAATTTTGGGCCCTCAAATTTTGAGCTCCAAAGCCCTCAATTGTGAGAAATTATGAGTTGGTGATAGATAATTGCTTCAATTTCTAAAACTTACCTTCTTGTTATTCGTTTCTTAAAATTTTTGTTTGACTTTAATTAATAACATAAAAACATAAAATAGCTTGAAATATTTGTAGTGCTATACTAAATATACTAGTTTCTTAGTTCTTTTACTAGTGTCATCTGCACTGCACACTCATACGGGTGTTTTAAAATGCATTTATTAACTATCAAATAATAATTACTAAAAATAGAAGGATATGTAGTGGAGTGGGTAATTTTATTTTAATTTAATATATTTTTTATTTTAATTTGTAGAGCAAGTTTATATCAAACCCATTCAATGAAAATAGTATAAGATGCTATTCCTCGGACAGGTAGATTAAACGAATTTTTTTAAATAAAAGCATATTTAATTGGACAAGTGGCAGACAGAGAAGAATACTTGGAAGCATAATCATCACTTAAATTATTTTTTTTCGAGCATTACTACTCTTCTCCATTTGTAATATCTACTCTGCACCGTAGAACCACTACAGTACAAAAACAAACGGTTATTAGGCGACCTTCACTGCGCCGCCATGGCCACGGTGGGAACCGCCTCTACAGCCGTCGTCCTTCGTCCGTCTTTGCTTCAATCTCGCCGAGGATGGATGACGTGTCGTCGATCTCTCAGCTTCACTTCATTTTCGCGAGATCGGAGTATTCGCAAACTTCGCCGAGTTTTCTGTCAAACCAAACCTGATTTGCCTGAGACCGCTTCGGTTGCAGAGGTACTATCGCTGTATCATCTCAAGTGCGTTTAACTTTTCGGCCGTCTTTATCTCTAGTTGGTGGGATGGCACGACGCTGTAATTGAAATTGAAGTAATTAGGAATCAAATTAGGGCTTTGGATGCGCTTGAGCTATGACAGTGACCGAATATATGCTTGATTTTGTTTGATGTGGTAACTAGGTTTGAGTATCGGCCAACAGAGACTGGTTTTTTAATTTTCTTTCTCTAAAAATGTTGATGATGGGGTTGAAGCTGGAATAACTGTAAATATCAAAGATTTAACTTGGTTGTTGGAACCAAGGTCCATTATGGAACAACAACGCTGTCTTTGTGTTTCTTTCGAAGTGGCTCAGTGTCTCATCTCAGCTGCATTGGTTCTTGATACTAGCTCCGAGTTTTAATTGAACCTCATTTTACCTACAGGAGAAGCATTATGTAGATGCAAAACCTGAAGACAAAGAAAACGCTGCTACCGCTAAAGAAACATCTTCGTCGTCGTCGTCAAGTGGAATGGGATTTCCAGAATATCCTGACAAGAACTTCACAGACGAATCGCCTTGGTTTCTTCTCTTGCAGCAGTCGGGTTGTTCTTGTCTCGTCGATTGGACTTTGGCGTTTCGCTTAAAGACTTAACTGCAGCTGCAATGCCATATGAAGAGGTTGGTGATTAGAATATCAATTCTAGTGTTTCTTCAATTTTAATTTCTATAAACGATTTAAATGAATCGGATTGAATTAACCAAATATGGTTGTGTAGTTGCTTAACCTTCTTTTTTTTCCTCTAAATCAAACTTCATCTCTATACATTCCCTTTTAATTCATACAGGCCCTTTCAAATAACAAACCAACCGTCGTGGAGTTTTATGCCGACTGGTGTGAGGTATGCCGAGAATTGGCTCCTGACGTCTACAAAGTGGAACAACAGTACAAGTAAATGTCTCGAAACTTCCAAAAAATCTCTAATTACATTACCAGCAGTAGTGTTCGGCATACCTCTCCTCATCGTTGTTAACTATATTACTCATCGTGATTTCTGCGACTCTCTCTCTCTCTGTCTTAGGGGTAAGGTGAACTTTGTCATGCTGAACGTCGACAACACTAAATGGGAGCAAAGAGCTCGACGAGTTTGGCGTCGAGGGCATCCCACACTTCGCTTTCCTCGACAAAGACGGCAACGAAGAGGGAAACGTCGTCGGGCGACTCCCGAGAAAGTTCTTGCAAGAAAACGTCGACGCCCTCGCTCGGGGAGAAGAGACCGTGCCCCACGCTCGTGTCGTGGGGCAGTATTCGAGCGCGGAGTCGAGGAAAGTGCATCAAGTCGTTGATCCAAGAAGTCATGGGTAAAGGTAAGGAACTTGTTTGTAATTATTACCAGGGGCTGAGTTTCTTGTCTTGTAAGTAGAAAATCGAACCATGGTTAGCGCTCGTGTTTGTGGAAACCATGGATGACTGAACTGTGTTTGTTACCACGTTATATGGTTTGTTTGTTTGTTCTCTTTTTAATTTTATTACTTTTATTATATACAAGAATTTTGATGATATAATTGTAATATATTATAATGCATGGAAAAATTATTATAATTGATACATCAAATTAGTAAGAGGTAGTTATTATGAAGCTCTAGCACTTGCTCAAATAGACTAACTCAATAGTTATTATGAAGCTCTAGCACTTACTCTTACTCAAATAGACTAACTCGATGGGTTACTACTTAAGGAACTTGGCGTGGGCCCTTCTGTGCCTGTCTACGCTGTGCTGAACGATTGGGTCAGACACAATGATGGAAAACTTAGCTTCCTCGGATATGTGAAGCTTTTTGCACGGGCCATCGAATGTTCCCTGGCTAAAAGCCCACGAACCCATTTGACAAATTTCGTCAAATTCAATGGTACGTATAATAAATAAGCATACGAAAAAAGCTGCTGAGGGAGTGTTCAAACGCAGTTCTTGGTGATGAAACTAAGAATCAAAGATTTTGCGTGTGATCTTATTTGTGTTCACAGAGATCAGTGATAGGATTTTTAGGATAGTGAAAGAAATTCATGCCGAAGCCTGTAAAGTTGCGCGTAGGAGAATGGAGCTAAGAATATCTTCATTGAGAATCATACAATGCTGACAGACAAGCTAAAGCTAATCTTCTATATTCTGTAAGAAATTATTAGATTATCCATAGTTTTCAGTCTGTTCTCATGTAAGGACAAATGAAACTCAGGCAAATGTTAACTCATGATGTTTTGGTTTAAACAAAGGTACAAAGACTTGAGATTCATTCGTCGGCTTTATTACAGGTAGCAAAGTTCTATCTCAAGCTTTATGGTCTACTCTCAAATCTCAAATTCATAGCCATGGATTTGGAAACAACGGAAATATGTTAACTCAACTGTAAGTTAGGACCAACATAGAAACAAGCACATCGCAGGTGAGGAAGATGCAATTATATTATATTTGCAAGAAAATGAAGGACAGACAAAACTTAAGCATCATAATGCTCCTTGAGAGCACCCAAGACCCTATCAGCCACCTCACGCCGAACAACCTAGGAAAGCTCGAGCCAAGATCAACCTCGATCGTTTTCCCCTTAATAATCCTATCCCTCTTCTCCAAATACTCGTTCTCATCCTCTCCCACTTCCCTCCCCGAAAAAAGCGCATGACTCTATCCAAAACCCAAGCATTTCCTTCGCAATAGGGCTCACACAATCCCTAACGATCTCCTCCACATTTCTATCGCCACTCTCCAATGAAACGACAATAGCTATGGGGGATACAACGGCCCTTATGTAGAGAGAAGGAGAGTAGTAAGGCTTTACCTCAGCAATTGCCTGAAGGCTTTGCCTGTGCCTGTCGAGGTTTGAGTCTTCGTAGTAGGCTTTGAGGTACTCGGGTATAAGATGAGGTCCTTTCTTGGAGTTAGGTCGAGGATGAGCACGAACGAAGTTGGGCTGCTTTGGATGAGTTCCATTAAGAAGTGTGGGGCGTCGGTCGATGGCTTTAAGTAGGCCGAGAGGCTCGTGATGTTGAGGGAACCGCCCGAGGGCAGCTTGCAGTGGATCCATCCTCCCAATATGAAGTCAATCTGATTGTTTATTACAACAGAAATTAGTTTAGTTGGTCACCTTGGCAAGAATGATCCTATGTTTCTGTTTGTCGCCATGGTGACCTCCTTTTTGCAAATACATGAGACATATTACTTGTAAAAGCAGCAGAAGATGCAAGGAACAACTGGTGATTTGATGCAAGAAACACAAAATGCTCCAATTATTGATGTCTGATGGGATATGGAAAGTTTCAAGCCAATAATAATTGAAGAAATGAAGGGTTTTCGTAATATCATGAAAGTAGTACTGAAAAAAGCAAGCAGAGCAAACGGGCTAATTTGAAAATCCCTAAATCGAAAGAAGGCAGCGGTCATCGATCGGAGTTAGTTCGCATCGTTACCTTGGAAGAAGGCGTGCCTGATCTGAGGTTGAGCGACGCCTGAGGAGAGCCGGCGGTTAAATCGCCGAAGTGCTGAACGTCCGGCGGAAGGTTACACGGCAGCAGCGAAGGTCCGAGGTGGGCGTCCACGGAGGATAACAGCTCAAGCATGAGATCTCTCTGCGGGCCACAAGCGTGAGGGAACTCCATAACTTACCTCTCAACTCATCGTTGGAGTAATTATTACCACTCATCGAGACAGACGAAGACGAAGAAGATGAAGTTCTTCGAGTTCTTGAAAGTGTAGGCGAAGCAAGTTTTGGTAGCGAGAAGTTTCCACAAGAAATAACAGCCATGTGACGACGCGTGTATAGCCTTTATTTGCTCCATTTCCGTCTTATATCAAGTAAACAGTTGATTGCTTGACAGATATTTTCTTGTCTGATCCATCGACGGGGACGAGACTATTACTTGATTGATTCGAGATACAGAATTTGTGGGTTAAGTGTCATCGTTCCTTCACAGCTTTGAAACATCAAATATCAATATTTACAGCGTTCTACACATAGCATTTGCTGTGTTGGCATTGCCCATTGATATATACATACACATATATATAAATATAAATTAGGGAGCTGCGTAAGGCTTCTTGGATAGGTATTGCCTCCATTCCTCAGGCATGCCCTTCTATAGTTCTAAGCATCTTTATTACTCTGTTTGTTATGGGCATGGAGAGTATCTCATCGTCCTTGTGTGCCTGTAAATCAGATGCATGTGATATTACACACCAACCATGATCAGTAGTTAGCAACATTCTAAGTTTAACAACCATTGATAGAAGGGAAAAGTTTTGTTTCAGACTGAATCTTTAGGAATTTTGCTTAGCAGAGAGCTTGAGGTGTTGTACCTTGGGAACCTTCAACAACTTCATATTTGCTTCCTCTAAGGTATTCTGCCCTTTCTTCCAGTTGCATTTGGCGCAGGCACAGACCTTTTGCATTGCAAGAAAAGTCCATTATTTTTTCATTGCAACAGAAACCTACAACGTTGAAGTTAAAGGAAAGAGAAGTGTGTCTCTCAGTTACCAGATTTTCCCAGGTCCATGTTCCCCCTCTTGATATAGGCAAAATATGATCGATGGTCAAGTTCTCAACAGCAGAACAGTACCTTTCAAGGATCCCGACAGATATTAGTCGTTCGAAACAAATAAAGATACTTGGAAGATTGTAAATCGATGGGAAAATCGTAACAACAGAGGAAAGGTGTATATCATGCCCAAATGGATCGTAAACTAAGTGAAGCCCTTTTTCCCGTAGTTCAAGAACTCACTGGCAAGTGAAATTGTCACGACGAAGTATGTTTGACGACTGGGGCCTCTTCTAACTTTCCTTCGCTTGATGACTTGCAGCAAATGAGGAACCTATGATGATGATCGGCGGCACAACTTGGTTAGCGCAAACGTATAAAAAGCTTAACCCGAGAGTATGATTTGAGCTGCAATCATAAGGCGAACGTATAGCAGCGCATACATACCCTCAACACGGCAGGAATATAGTAGGAACCATTAGCAGAGTTACAGTCTGGTCATAATATTCTAAAACATCAGCCTGCAATGTATAGGTTATTACAACACAGATTAGAATCAGTAACTGTGAAGAGAAGAACATCAAGTCGATCAATTCACAAGAAATGAAGAGATTACCTTATCCATGAACTCTAAACATATGGCGCGTTTCCAGCATACAACATTAACAGGCCTAAACATGACACCATACAAAGAACAACATGGATCCCACTGAATTTGAAAATCCAAAAATGATTAAAAAGCTAACAGATAGAGCTTCTTACAACATAAATGCAGTGCGGAGGAAAGAGCCATACGAACAAAAGGCATTCGTGAAAATGCCCGTGATAGATTTTACAGTATTCATAGGCAAATCGTGGAACCAAACATATATATGTTCGAAAAAAGCGAGAGGAGCCAAACCTGTAGGAGATGTCCAAGACCAAGCCTCTGAACCCAGAAAGCTCATCGATCCCAAAGACTTCGTCGTCGTCGTCCATTGTTTCGCCGAAAGCTCCACCATAAGTAGACAAGGAACGAACTCTAAACCGTCCTTCTGTTGAAGCCAAATGCGCGGGCTTCGAAGCACCTCTGCTACGTCTGCTCACGTGATCTTTGACTGTCGACCGGCGATGAAATACTTCGAACCCAATTGAGAACCCATCGCCTCTAATCGATGGCCTCATACGTCCCCCCACCGCAAATTGAGCCATAATAAAAAAAATAAATTTGAGGTTCAGTTAAAAGCGGCGTATCATCACTTAGCAAGATGCTTAGTCGAGCTTTTACATGCAGTTGATTGCGAGGACTAACTAGCTTTTCCCAGATCGCATGAATTGAAAATGGCGTCGGAGTTTTTTACTTTTTTGATTTCTTGTTCATCGATTTTGTTTGTTCTAGTTCCTCACGCAAACCATCTCTCGCCACATATTCATTCTTTTTGGAGAAAAGGACAAATTTACCCCAAGAATATCACCACCTTCTGCTAAAAAAATATCTCCTACTACGAAAAAGAGAACATCACGCAATTGATCAACGTATAGTGTGTCACAAACTTATCCCATTCCATTAATTTGAATGGAGCAATAAACCATTTAAACGATAATAAATGGCTTAAAAGCACAAAAATATCTTGTGGTTCAGACAAAACATACCAAAATCCCAAAGGTTTGAAACTTGTACAAGAACCTCTTGGGGTTTATTTGGTGTATAATGCTAGGTTTTAGACAATACATAGGAATATACGATGCTTAGTTTAGCAAGTGAGGCTTCGCGCAATAAGAAAAGTATATGGTTAGTAGGCAGTATCATGCATTCAGTATAACTACATAGAACTATAGCATATCTTACCAAAAATAAAATCAAATTTAATGGTTAACAAGATTGTTGGTTCGAGTCCAATTAGGAGTGTTCGTCGGCCTGTTCGGTTCGATTTTTCAATATTTCGGTTCGATTTTTCGCTTTTGATTTTACATATAGTCAATCAGATATCCGAACCGTTCCAATTTGGTCGGTTCGATTTTTTACAATTCAGTTCGTTTTCGGTTAAAAGCTTAATTAATAAAGAAAAATATTTAGTTTATATTAAAGGTATATCAAGGATGATAAAGATTATATTTTCAAATATAATTGAGTTTTTAAATCATAATAACTTAAAATAAAAAGATTTTAGGGTAACTAATTTGATCAGGATTTGGAAAAAAAAAATAATCGAGAAGGAACTTTGCTAGTTACGGGTTAAAAACAATCAAGAAAAAATTAAAAAGATGAAGGAATATGATAACAAGAGTGACTTTGCCATTTACGGAGAAGGGTGAAATTAACAAGATGTAACTGAACTTAGTATACATTGTTTTTAATAAATAAATATAAATATGTTTTATGCGTAAATATCAAGATAATTGGGTTGATAGCTTTTAGCTTGAAGCCCAACTCATTTACACCATATAAAATATATATTAAATATTTTGGTCTTTCGGTTATTTCGGCTTTTTTTCTTGAACAAAACCGGACAGAAAAATCGAAATTTCAAAATTCAAACTGAAACCGACAGAAAACCAAATTAACTGGACCGAAAACCAAAAATTCCGGTTCGGCCAGTTTTTTCAGTTTTATCCGAACTTTGAACACCCCTAGTCCCAATTGATAGAAATTTTAATATCACCGCATTTTAACATCTAGGTTATCGTTCATTACTCATACTAAACAAGCACAGTGATGTGAGCTAGCGAATGAGAGTATCACCGCGGTGTTTTCGATCTCCCAAAACAAACACTCTCATATTGATTAATATATGCGTATGTTTCAAAATTAGTGTAGCTTTTATTTCAACGTGTTACTTCACATCTAGGTTTGATTTCTTATCTTATATAATGTTTAACGTGAATTTTTTGATTTTCACATGATAGTATCGAACTCATGACCTCTTTGTCCGAGCTCCAATACAACCTTTAAATGATCATTTCACCTAAGGCCAAAACGCATTAGACGAATCATATTTCAAATTCAACTTATTTTCTCTCGAAAAAACTCAACATTTTTTATTTTTTACTTTTTAGCAAGTGAGTTTGTAAATGCGCCACTGAATTCGATTTGCCCAGTAGGTGAAGCTATGCGTGAATGCAGCGTGCACTCAAAACCCGTCTCAAAACGTCTCACAGTGTATGCACGCTCGACTTTTTCCTCTCGTCTCAACCTATCGTATCTCAACATATCACAAGGTCGCACCCACCCGAGTTCCCTTCTGCTCAAATGGTTTGCACCTCAGACTGTACTACATACATCTGAATAGACGAGTAGCTCACCCCCGTCTCCGCTAATAACCAACGGTTTGCACCTCAGACTTTTCTACCATACATCTGAGCAGACGAGTAGCTCACCCCCATCTCCCACTAATAACTGACGGTTTCACCTCAGACTGTACTACTATACATCTGAGTAGACGAGTAGCTCACCCCCGTCTCCCGTCCGACGCCCTAGTTCTAACATCAAACTCTAATATGAGTCGTAATATCAGTCATGTTCTACCCCGCTCGTCGACACTGTACAGTGTCACTGTCACGGTCCACATCCCTTACACTGGAATGCATGTGCATTGCATATGAAATGCATAATATACTAAAAATAAATTTTCCTCGAACATCGTCAATTTGTCCGGTATTGACCCGACTCTATATTTAGACAAACATCGTCACTCTGTCCGGTATCAGTCAATTTTTTATGGCACCCTCTGATGCATCATAGAGCAGATTCTGGCTAGTTATTACACATATCTAACTCAACTTCAAATTGACTTGTCCATGTGCTGTGCATAACATCAAATCGTGTAGCCCATGCTAACTAACAATGTTATCCCATGTTAATGGTTATTTTTATAATATTCTTGCTGAAGTCATAGTCTAAAATGTGTCTGCTTTAGGGGGAGACAACATTTCAATCACCAAAGGCGTTGTTTCTAGAGTTGACCCGACATTATACATTCATGGGGGATTCAGCTATTGGCAATTCAGATGATGCTCCTATAAATCCAGGAAACAGTGACTGGGGGCCCAACAATAATGGGTGACAAAGTCGCAGGAGTTGCATTTCAAAGCCTACTGAATGCGGAAAACATTGGGTAAGTTTCTTCATAGTAAGACTGGTCGGAAAGTTAATCACTTTACAAGCTCTTGAAACCAAAACAAAAGTTGGTTTCTGACACCATGGTATGTCTTCTGCAGTTATATAATTCTCAGGCATGTAATTACGCATTTTCTTGAGTGTGTTGAAGATACTGGCGATGTTGGATTCTGCTCCTTGGGTTTTTCGTGCCAGCCCACAGAAAACGCACAGCTTCGAGAGTACTTTAAGTTGCCTCATTGGCTAATTGGGGTACTCGTGAGTATGGTTAGTCTGGCCGCTAATGCATATCGAGTTTTAAAGAAGGACGATATCATCCTCACGTTCTATGGTGTGCCATAGCAAATGATGGATCAGGTATACATACATTGGCATGCTATTTTCGTTGTCTGTTGTTGTAAAATATGCCTTAAGTTTCTATTTTGCCTACAGTTCCCTTTCGAAATCGAGAGCGTATAACAGCCAATCTTCTCGTCTCTATGAAGAAGCATAATGATACTGCTCAAATCAAAGTATGGAAAGATGGCAAAGAGCACCAGTTTAGTGTTTCGTTCTCTCCTGTAAGTACTGATTCTTCTATACGTGCTTTTTGTTATCATTTGGTGAGCCATCTCTGCTCGACTCTCCTTTTGCTGACTTTTGAAAGATATCTTAAATGACAGCTGAAGCCTCTCGTACCAGTTCATCAGTTTGATAAGCTTCCAAGTTATTTCATATTTGCTGGCCTTGTCTTTATCACATTGACAATGTCGTATCTTCACCAGTAGGAGGAGCACATCCCCTCGCCGCTTGTGTGAGGAGCACTCGGAGAGCAACCTGAAAAACCTGGGCAACAAATCACTATTCTCTCCGGGTACAGCTGACTTTCTGTGTCGACGAGATACTTCAAATGTAATTGTGAAATCATTTATACAATGTACCATGCATTGCATTTCCAACATAAGTTCTCAATGCAATGCCATGTACTAATAGATGACGTAATGCGGGTTACGGGTGTCTTGCGGATCGCAGGTACAGTTGACGCCATGTTTTTTTTACCAGTGGATTTTTTTGCTTTTTCAGGGCTTGTTTTGTGCATGTAATAAAGGTGAACGGCATGGACGTTGAAAACTTGAAACACCTCCGAAACCTCGTGGAATATCACACCTCGAAAATAGTGAGGTTCGACTTGAATGGAGGAAAGGTTGTTGTGTTAAACTACGAGTCTGTTGAAAACACAATATCTCGTATTCTAAAAGTCGAGATTTTTTCTCGTTATTCAACGAGATTTTCGGATTGGATTTGAAATATCAACTCAATAATTTTCTTTGATTATTAATACCATGACAAATTGAAACGATTTAACCTTATTCTGTCAATAACGAGAGAGCTGTGGTTTTCAACTTTTTTGGATCTCGTCGATGGTTTTTTATTATACATGGACGGTTTTCGAACTGGGTTTGGAGCAGTATTCACTATATAACTCAATAATTTCTCTTGATTAATATACTCATGAGAAATTGAAGTCGAATTAACTAGGGGTGTAAACGAGCCGAGCCGAGCCCGAACATAGCCAAGCTCGCTCGGCTCGATAAAGAATTAGCAAGCTCGAGCTCGGCTCGAGCTCGATCGAGCTTAAAATTTCGAGGCTCGAGCTCGGCTCGACAGGTTAGCGAGCAGCTCGAGCTCGACTTGAGAGGCTCGAATCAGATCAAATGATAATACGTGAGCTCGCTTGGAGAAGCTCGAATCTTCGAACTGCTCGAGATCGATTTTAATTATGTAAAAAAAAAAATACAGCAGAACTTATACAGCAATACCACAATATTTCCACTTACAACACAACAATAAATCTGGAAGCAACGTAAAACAAAAGAAAATAAAGGCGGGGAAATGGAACACGTGGCCGCATTCCGCCGTGAATATGGCCGTGCCTTGCCCTATCTTCACACCTTGGGCGCATATCCGCAACTACTCTGTTTCGTTCAAAAGATCGAAGGATGAAGGAAAGCAAATAGTTTTAAAGATTCAATTTTTATCAGCTGAAAATCACATTACCTTGTTGGTACGTGTGGTTGATCTGAGCAGAGAGAAAGCAGATGGTTAGCGAGGCGAAGATGGCGTGGATCGGTGGAAAAGCAATCTGTTATGTCCTCCCCTGCTTGTTTTGCAGCGAAGCTTAGGATTAGGGTTTTTTGGGTGGGTGGATGGAGAAGATGAAGTGAAGTGCTGATGTGGGTGGGTGAGTAAATAGATGGTGGCGGCTGTGGCATAGAAAATTAGGATTAGGGTTTTTTTGTTATATATAATGTAAAGTGGGTATTTTAGACTTTTCAATGGTTAAATAAAAAATTAAATGTATATATATATAGGCTCGATAAGCTCGACGAGCTATCGAGCCCATATAAATTTAGCTCGAACTCGGTTCGATACTTAACGAACCGAGCTCGAGCCGAGCTTTGACCGAGTTGTTCGCGAGCTGTTCGCGAACAGCTCGGTTCGTTTACACCCCTAGAATTAACTTTACTCGGTCACTAACGCTGATATATAAGAGATCTCCAACGATTTTTAAGTATTGTCGACGATTTTCGATCCATTCACCACAACCCGTACCTTGTGTATTATATTTCTTATTAACATGAAATGAACTGTTATTCTTTATGTGTTATTTTTGTGGCAATATTTGTTGAAGTTGTTGTAAACAGTGTTACCGAGAATGCAAAAAGGTTTACCCAGAAAAACTTGTTAAACTCGCAAACGTTTTAATCTTGGATCGCATCAAAATACTTTATTAATTTATTATTAACGTCAATAATTCTCAGATTGTTAAGACCCGTCAAATTGAATCTATTCCATCTTAGTCGACCATTAAAATTGCGATTTCACCCGTTAATCAAAGGAATATTCGAATTTTGTTTGAAGCATTGTTCAGTATATACATCAAAAATTTCTTTGATTTGTAAGACCCATAAGATTTATTCAGTCACTAACGCTGAGATTCAAGAGGTTTCCAGTGATTTTTGGATGTTGCCGACGATTTTCGATCAATTCCCACAAATCGTTACTTGTGTATTGTATTTCTTATTAACAGGAAATAATTATTATTATGTTTATATTATCCGTTATTTGTGTGGCAATTTTTTTCGTTAACGCCGTTGTAGAAAGTCTTACCCAAAATGCAAAAAGTGTTATCCCGAAAACTTGTTAATTCGTAAACGTTTCAATATTGGGTTGCGTCACTTCATTATTCTATGATTAACATCAGTAATTCGCATTGATTATTAGGACTCATGATCAATCTGGGTCGATTTCATCGTTTTCTACCATAAAACTCGAGATTTCATACGTTCTTTAACAAAATAATTGAATTAGATTTGAGATTTTATTTCATTAATTAGGACCAAATTCTCGAATTAATAAGAATTTTCCATGATTGAGAGTTGTGACTTTTGACTTGATTGCATCAACAAATAGTCAATTAAAACATTGCTCTCCCTGTCCCTCTCCCTCTGGATAAGATTTGAACCTACGATTTGAACCTAAAATTAGTGGAATCGAACCCGACCCTATTTATTATTTTCCTTTTTTATTATTTTCCATTTAATTATTAACTCTCAAATTAATAAGCTCACATCCCATCAAATAACCCAAAGGTTGTGTTTGGATCGAGGAAAACGACGAGGAAAAGAAAACTAGAGAGAAAGCGAATTCCACTAGCTTTTCTTTCATTTTCCTTACCATTTGGTGAAGAAAATGATTTTCATGGTTTAACTTAAGTTAAATGTTCTTTTCTTTTCCTCACATATTCTCTAATCAACCAAACCAAAAAATAAGTTTTCATTTTCTATTTCTTTTCCTTTCTTCACTAAAATACTTAAACCAAACAGACCTCTAATAATCAGTTTGAGAAATTCTTTTTGGACGCTGCAAGCTCAATATGGCGAATTATCTAACATGAGTTATTTATTTTCTGTTTTAATATATATTTCCTAACCATGTCGGTATGTCACTATCTTACGTCAAGGTTATTCATTTATATAAATATATAATATAAGGTATTTCTTTGTCACACGCTGTTTACGAAGTCAATATATTTAATTCCCCTCGCAAAATATCTACCTACACGACGAACGTTTATTTATTATTTTTCACAAGGAATTGCGAAGATTACATTGTAATATACATATACTATATCAAAGTAGTGGTTTCTTACGAAACTAAGCATTACCTTCATCACAACATGTTCTCCTCTTCCTTGATTGAATCTTAAAATACCATGCGAAACTCTTTTTTATTTTCTTTTTATTCTCGTTATTCGTGTTTATGATTCATGTTTATATGCTAGATCATCGAAAACTATGAACGAAGGTTTGGGACAAGAAATACTAATGAAGTATGATAATCTACATATTTAAATTTAATAGAAGTAACGATAAAAAATAAAAAGGAATTAAATCCTACATCGAATTTTCCGCCTCGTAGTCATTGGTCGCCGGCCGGCATATTATGTACAACGGGGGCACAATTACTAGATTTTTAAGAATTTGATAATATGATGGATTGTTTTTAAGTTTGTAGTAGTTGTTATTTATCCGAAGATGTTGAAAGGTGGTCTTGGATTTTTCAGAATTTCGTAATATGATGAAAATTTGCTTCAATTCAAGTATGATTTTGATTGTGGACGTCGAATTAATTTTCATTATTTTTATTATTAATATAATAAAAATAATGATGTAATAATAATTACTAGTATTTCCTGCACACTATATGGTTGTCACTATATTTTATGTTACATTATATTTTCAGTTATTTATAATTTATAATATTTGATGAATGTTATTTTAATATATATCATAAAAGGAACATGATTTGTAGGAATATAATTATAATGAATAAAAAAATAACAAAGTAAAGTGATAATTGAGTGAAAAAAATTAATGATAAAATGATAGTTACTTAAAGGTTAAAATTACACAAACAATTATTCTCACTAAGTACTTTTGCACACCCTACGTGCGTGCAAAATACAGATTATTAGTGGATGAATTTTAATAATTATACACTAAAATAGAATGACGTGGTTATTATGAAAGCTACGTGTTTTAATAAGTTTTTTTAATAATTGATATACTAAAAGTAAAATGAGGTGGTTTTATGATTTAATATGTTTTTTAGTTTTAAATTGTAATTAAAGCATAAAAAATTTGACTGTCAATTTTTACTGACAATATACCGTTTCTATGATGGCATAAGCCTTAATAGAATAGAAAGATACTCCTACCTCCTCTTGCATAGCTGATGCTGACACGTCATTATATTTATTAGTGCGAGTACAACAAAAACCTCATTACTTACGATCCCAATGTTCGGTCTATAATCAAGATCATATTAATTACATATTACACGAAATAATTATTGGGAATTGCCGGCCACCGACTTGGCTGGACCAGTGAAAGCGAAAGAGCCACTTGGAACTCCACTGTTTTTGCAATAATAATAATTATTATTATTAAATAATATATAAAATAATTGGCGCCTTTGCTGTTCTGTTCCCCACCACATAACTTTCTCCAGACACCATCATTTCAGAATTTATGGGGACCAAACAAAAACCACATCAAAATTGCACTTGCAGACATTCTTTTTAATAATTCTTCTTGCAAATTAATTTGAAAAATAGAATAAAAAAAACAAAAGATATAGAAAACCTTCGCTAAACCAAAATACTTTTCCAAATATTTACGTTGAACCCTTCAACTCTATCCAGAGAAACCACTATGACAGGACTTAAAACGCAAGAAAATATTAATAACGATATTAAAAAAATTAAAAACTAGAGCAGTCCCTAAAGTAGTCGTCTTTTCGTTTCACCAATAGTCAACGGCGCAATCCTCCGATTCCGGTCTCTTATTCAGATCAATCCCGGCGCCCCTCAACCGCCGCGCCTCGCCGACCGCCGCCGCGCCGCTCATCAGAAGCGCGTCGACCCTCGCGCCGACCTCCGACGCCATCTTCCTTATCGCGGCCGCAGACAGCTGGTCGTCGTCCTTCAGAGCCGTAGCCGTCGTCCCTCCGCCGCCGACCTCGTCGGGGAAGTTGAGCTTCGCCGTGGGTCCGCGGAGGTAGTAGACGGCGGTGTCGTAGGCACGCGCCGCCGCGACTGGGGTGGCGTAGGAGCCCAGCCATATCCTCGACCGTTTGTTTGGCTCGCGTATCTCCGCCACCCACTTACCCCACTTGCGCATCCTTATCCCCTTGTACGGCGGCTTCTCCGACGTCTTCCGCCGCCTCAAACCTCCGCCTACGGCAGTTTCCATAGCTGCCTTCTTTTATAAACACTCTACAACAAGAGAGAGAGAGAGAGAGAGAGAGAGAGAGGGAGGGAGAGAGAGATTTCCTGTCTTAGAAAATCCACCGACAAAACTTTGTGTCTATGTGTGTTTATGAATGATGATGCACGCTCTCGTACTTTATTATATATAGACCTCGTTAAGAGTAATTTATTTTTGGACAACTCTACATATATAACTAATTTTTCACCTCACCAAAATTAAATCATGCTAGTATTTTTTTGAAGACCCGACAAATATAAAAAACGTGCGGTGTAGATCTTAGGAGTATTTCACAATCACAATGGTTATATTGTACGTAATATTTCCCATTCATAAATTTGTGTTTTATCCCGTATTGTGCGTGTAGCTTTTTTAATATTTGCCATTCATAAATCTGTGTTTTCTTTTATACCGTACGAGTTTGTTTGGTTCATAAACTTATATTTAGGAGGGTTTAAATTATAAAGGTTTGTATAAAACAAATTAATGGGTATAATAGAATGTGTGTTTGGATAGTATGTTTAGATTAACAAATGTGAGTGAGGGGTGCGTTTATTTAACCCCGATGGCATGAGCGTAAAGTAGAATTCTTAAAACATGTGGTTGTCTACCTATGAACCAACCAATTGAACAAGTGCTAAACTCATAATTAAAATATCGAAATCCATGAACAAACAAGCCAGTAGAGTAAATCTATACTCTTTCATTAAACCTAACGCTTGGGATAAATCAGCTTTGGTCTGTCATATACTAATTTATAATTACAATTTCGCCCTTTTATATTAAGTTAAGTATTATTTTACTATTAGTATATATATATATATATATATATATATATATATATATATATTATAGCACTAAACTATAATCCCAATTTTATCCTCTATTTTTAGTCAATTATTATTTTACTTTTAATGTATACATATATTATATAGCACAGGTATTTGAGTGTGCAAATATACTATAATGCTTCTCGAGATCATCCAATCGGGGTTTTTTATTTAATTGGTGTATCTCTGTGTTGTAGAAATGTTGAAGGTCACTAAACGCGCAATGTGTCCAATATTAATTAATAAATTAAAAAATAAATAAAACATGAAAAACTATCCACAAAGTCACTATCGCACTACTCACAAAAATGGTTATTTATTAATATAACTTAATTTTTTTAGATAGTTCGCACCATGCATGATAATAAACAAGTGAATGATTAATTAATTGTTAAAATGCTTTCAGAATACTCTTTAAGTAGGAGATGTGATTATATATAGGTCGGTGGGAGATATTCGTTATGAATTGACACTTTGACCCCACTACTCACGACCTAACTCTAAGAGCCCGTTTGGTAGGGGGTATTAGAGGGGTTTAGATGGGATAGGATTAATAAATGTTGTGTTTGGTATGCAGGTTATTTTAAAGGTGGGATTTATTTAATACCTCTTAATACCCCATATTAAGTATTAAATAATACAGCCTCACCCCCTCCCTTTATTTTATCCCATGTGCTTTTTGACAGATTTATCCCTTGTTTTAAATTCATTTCTTACTTTACCCCTTCCATTACAACATTGTCGAAACAGTTCATTCGATGAAACTGTTTTTATTTCAGATCCATATGCGACCAAGCATAATATCTAAGCAACGCCCATCTCATTCGATGATACCCAATCATGAGATTTCAGAAGCTCCACTCCCTTTTATTCACTGCACTCATGCAAAAGCAAAACAATAATTAAAAAAATCACAGAGAGTAAAATAACAGTACGTCACGCATTTGATCTTTGTTGTCTGCTCTTCATCCAGTTAACTTTATCAGGGAATAAATCCATCAGCAATCAGCATATTTAAAAGAAAAAAAAGCCAAATTAGAGAAACAAACTATCCACTGGCAGCTATTTCATGGATCGCTTCGCTGACATTCTCATCCTCCGACCTCACGGCTAATTTCATAGCCACCTCTTTCGACTTTTCGATTCCAAATGACAATCGAACAAGAACCTTCACATTTCCTATGTAGACGCCGAACAGCAACAAGTATGCGATCTTGCATTGCTTTGAATGGCACTTGAAAGATATGATTTTGAGTTAAACCTAATTTCGAATTGAAGGATTTGGCAGATATTTCCATTCTTTGACTTAGATTGCTGCTTTGTGAGGTTAGATGTGTTGAGCACATATGGGTTTGCTTGATTTCAAAATGGCGCTTGATAATTTCAGTTCTTTTTTGTTCTTCGACAATAGATGAAGGAAGTATGCTATTATATTTTCAATTTCTTTTCTCTGCAGAGTGTTAGGTTTCTTGAGAAGGGTAAACGTGTAATTGACTATAATTAAACCTAATACCATCTAAAATCTATCTACCAAACACACCGGACATTATTATTTAAACCCAACAACCAAACACTCAAAAATTCTATACTCCCCATTATATAAACCAACTAAAACTAATACCGTCTAAACCATCCCGTCAACCAAACGGGCCCTTGTGATTCCTAATTATGCGGGCTAAAAATTGAATAACTTTTTCCTTTTTATATTTTTCGTTATATTATCAAAAACCCCACAACTTATACGTAATCTCATCTTCACACGCGTAAATAAAGAAGTACGCGTTTCGATATTTCAATTTTCAACACGCTTTACTTGGAATAGGTTTAGACAATATCGACTCATCTTTTCTTTATAGAGGTCAACAACGATAAGCACAAAGAACAAAGGGATCACAAATCATTTTCTTATTGGTATCATTTGTCAAGTGAAGTAGTACGGACCAATTCATCCATTTTTTTCCAATTTAGTTGCATTTCGACCCAACCCGATCCCTATATATAATACTCCATCCGTCCAGCAACTTTATCACGGAACACGCAAATTAAGGTGACATTATTATAATAATATAGTACAATGAGGTTAGATATAACAACTTGCTTAAATTTATAACCTTTTTTCTAATTATTCCCACCATTTACTCCCTCCAATTACATTTAAAACGGTGTTTAATTTTTTACTCAAAAGGAAAGGTGATAAAATTATTGAGACGTCCGGAATGAAAAAATGTAATAAAATTAGCGTGACGGATGGAGTTCATACAACAATCGTATTGGATTTAGAACAAATCATCATCGTAAGTACGCCAAGGGTCTAATAAAACTACAGCCATTAAAACATCATAAGAGTTGGCCAAATCTATCCACAAGAAAACGAGATGAAAACACACACACACACACATTAACACATTCGTCTTACCTAATGTCATAAAAATCTTACCGACAACTTTTATGATTTGAATGCAAAGAATTTCATTTAGATAGCCGCTGGGAACTGCTTTGCTTGTTGCTTAACTCTCTTCTTGTATTCAGCGGGATCCTACACATACATACATACCAGCAAATATATTTCAATAAACTACGAATATATAAAAACTGTTAATAACAATTAGCAGCAATTGTATGAAAAATCCTCCCAAATTTGCAATCGCAGGAACAAGAAATATGCAAGTGGTTGCAGGAAATCAGCACTCTTACGTTCAAATGTAGTCTGCTAGCCAACTATTTGCTCATTCCCATGAACTAATTGATGGGTAGTACAGCAAAACATTGTTGCATTGTTGGGATATAATGTATATGGTTTTCTTAGATAGATATAATGAAGGATATGCCCAGTCAACAGAGGCTTCTGTGTTGGGTGGGAGTAGTCGAATGATCGCAAACTTGGATAAAGACGAAAAAGAAAACTGACGGTATTTAACAAATATGTGCTGTTAAAATAATATTAAGAAAGCTCCCATTAACTTCGACAATTAAAATACGGCAATCTATCTCACCTGAATGAACATATGGTACCCCTCGGTTTGGGCAGGGTCACTGGGATTGGGCTGATCAAGCAAGTCTTGGATTCCAACCAAAATTTGCTTCACGGTGATTGCTGGACGCCATCCCTATTAAGAGAAACCACCATTTTTCTTTAAATGGGGCAAAAGTGAGCTATAAAACCATAAATATCAAGAAAGGCGTCGCTTACACTATCTTCGTTGAGGATGGAGAGGCAAACTGTCCCAGATGGGTAGACATTGGGATGGAAGAATCCCTGAGGGAATTTACACTTTGGCGGCTTGCTTGGATAATCTTCGGTGAACTGCATGGTCAATGTGTAATAACCTCCCTCCCAATCAGTCTGCAAAAGAACCCATAGATGATTGACAATATCCGCTGATAACAACATACTCTATGGAGTTTTTGAAATAATTATTACGGATTCAACAAAATAAGTCCACCAATAGCTCAAACCGGATAAAAACGCTAAATGAAAACATGCATTGTTTTATCAGACAATTTAACGGAAAAGACCTTTCTTTTATTCGTCATGGTTAGTTAATCAATTTGAAATATTTTTGTAAATGTAAGATGCCTTTTACGAATGACACGCATAACTGTACTCAGAGGCGACGATAACATTAGAGCAATAGTATATATATAGTCCATAGAGACCTAACCCAAGTAGAGGCCTTTTATAGCTACGCTGACTCAGTGATTGGAACAAGTAGAAGAAGCACATGAACTGTAATTGTCAGTGATGATAACATTAGAGCAATGGTATCTATAACTCAAGAGAGACCAAAGTAGAGAGGGCTTTACAGAGACTAACTCGGTGATAAGCACAAGCCTTCATTGAAAGTTACCCTATTAACGATTTCAAAATACATACAAGCACGAAGAGATACACTTTCCAAAACCAAACATACATGGGAGTTCAAAATTCCAACGCAATCACAATATATAAAGCCCATCCCATACGATATAAATCATGGCCAAAAAAAACTGTAGCATTGGAAAAAAAATTAAAGAAGAGATGAATGGAGACTATACCCCAGCCTTCCCAGGGATGATGCAGTTCCAAACCATTAGATTCACCGAACCATCAGGTAAAGTATCGGTTTAGCCACGAAACCCTGGTTTAAAAAAACAGTAAGGAATACGAAAAAAAAAACCACAAATTTCCAACAGACGAAAAATTAACAAAGTGGGAACGAACGTGTGGGTGATTCTTCCTCCATGCCTTTCTCTCTTCAGCAAGACGCCCACGTGCAATTCCGCCGGACATTTTTCTGAGGTGAGTGTATTTTGTGGGTTTTTCTTCTTTGGAATTGGAAGATCACACTGAATTGAAAATTTGGAGTATTTTGAGGACGCGATGATAAGATGTTGTTTGCAGAAGGTGAATAGATCGACGGCCAGCGTTTAATTTGAGTCGAGATGGTGAAATATTATTATTCCGCGTAAAACCTACGCTATTAAATTATTCAAAGAATAAAGTCAAACTATGAACGCAACAACGTCGTTTAATTTGGTGACTAATCCTCTTAAAATACTTTTATTCGATATCGGCCCCGTTTAAGTTTCATTCATTGATAGATCATCCTTGAAAGTTAAAGATATTGCACAAAACCAAACGTTGGAAAATACATAATTGTACTTTACAAATGCAAAAATTATTTTGAGTTTGTCATCGTCATTTAGACTTTATATATGAAAAATTACGCTAGATCGTCACCGTCCCCCCACTCGGTAAAACCAGCTGGAAAATCACTGAAATTTCCATGTTAATGACCGAATTTGGCGCTAAATCAATTGACGTCTTAATAATTAGCCCGAACTAGTATTGGAATAATGCATAAAATCCAAAACGGCAGTCTCATTTAAAAAAACTGGTGATATGTTGACGTTTACTGACTAGTTAACTGCAATCGACTTAAATTTGCCGTGGCTCTTATAATACTCAAACAAATGCTAACTAGACCTGTCAACTCGGCCGGCGGGCCGCGGGCTTTGGCGGGGCGGGCCAGCTCGCCAGTGATTATTTTTTTATATATTATTATATGTTAATATATATAACATTATTAAGGAATCTAATTACGCATTTATTAAATACATTCACATTTACACCTAATTTATTAATAAATATCATAATTATTAATATCATCAATGAACTTAATATTTTAAATTTAAAATAATATTAAATTATTTTTCTAAAAGTGGCGGGCCTGGCCCGTCGGACCCCACCCGCGGGGCAGGGCGGGCCCCAGTTTTTAAGGCCGCCCCGTCCCGCCACGCCAGACTGCGGGCTTTCGCGGCCAGCGGGCCGGCCGGCACGCTCCGCCAAATTGACAGCTCAAATGTTAACGTTTACCATGGAATACTGTGTGAAGGTACAACGGTCGAGGCGCAAAATATCATTATTCGATGCGCTCATTAGTTTCCGTCGTGCTTTCCTGTACGAATTCAGATATTAATTGCAGTAAAACTATTTTTGCATAATGGTGAGAAAAATGGAGTAAAAACTTGCTAAAATCATTTAACCTTCCAAGATTTTCTACCTTTATTATATTCAAACAATTATAAGTTATTTTGATTTCCAACTTTGAGTGTTCTTATTTTTGTTGATTGCCTTGACAAATCTTATATACAAATACAAATCTCATTTTTGTTATTTGTCTTAATAAATCTTATATATAAATACAAATGTAGCTTTTCATGTTCTCTGTGCATGTTTTAAAATTTAAAATGCTTAGAATTGCCACACTTTTTATTTAATAAAAAAGTTATTTTGAGTTATTTTCAAATGTAGGTTCGGACATTTTTCATTTCTTTCTAAAAAGAATGTTTTCAATTATTTTTAAATATTTAATATTGATTGATCAATTTATCTTAATACCCACTCACCAACCAGCACGATCGATCATCTTCTTCCACCATTCATCTCCTACCTTTTTCTCTTACAAATGAAGTAATCTTATTAACTTATATTAATTATATATAATGAGATCCACGGTGCAAGGAACTCAAGTAGTCGACGTGTGCTCTGCCGACAACCTAATGATGGTGAGCAACTGTTGGGGTGGTCATCGCAGTTCTCAACTACTTCACAGTTGTATAATTAGGGTGACCAAACCAGATACGGGATATCCGGATTTTAGACCGTACTATCCGTATTCGATGCGGTTTAATTTAAAATAAATCGGATCGGATATCCGATCTGGTTTTTAAAACCCGATATCCGTTTTTTAGGTTTTGAAGCAAACAAAGGCAAATAAAACCGCTTGATTTGGCACCGATCAGTGCCAGTACACACTCACATAACGTGAACACCATAATATTTCTTTATATATTCATAATAGGAGTCTAGAGGGAAATATCTACATATGCGTATGGATTCGTGTATATGAACCGAATCGCATCATTTTGAATCACAAAATTTAAGTTTCAAATCCAAATCCATGTTTGGCAAATGTTAGGTCGAAATTCGAATTTCAAATGAAGCTATATCAACCTCAAGCTTTTATGAACAGAAAAAATAAAAATCAAAAAATAAATAATAAAATAAAACATACTTGCGTTGCGAGCAAGCCCGCGAGCTTTGAGCACATATGAGTGACCTCGAGCTCCACTATAATGAGCTCGAGCCGGCTCATCGAGTTCAGAAGTCGGTTCGACTTTTTTTGAGCTTGCTAGTCGGCTCGACTCATCGTTCACCCCCAGTGGCGGACCCAGCCTACTGGGCCTGGGGGGTCAAGATTTTAGGCCAGCCCAGTTAATATCCAGCCTATGCTGAAAAATAAAATAAATGCTCAGTTGGGGGGTCGAACCCAGGTCACTTTAATGCATGATCTTTACTTTTAGTATACAACCACTGGACTAAGGCAATTTTCGTTAACTTCTATGCATATATTATACTTATTACTATTTCGGCCGGGGGGTCAAGTGACCCCCCAAGGGTATACGTGGGTCCGCCCCTGTTCACCCCTAATTATTACTAGGACAAACTGAAATCCATCATTTTCCATGTATTCTGAATTACACCCAACATTAGATTATTTCATATGAAAACAACTGGTTTAGTGTGGAACTTCACGTAATTATATGAATTTAGGCTATAAGGTGATTGGAGATCGTTAATAAAAAAAAAGAGACCATCAATTTTATTCACCGTTCAATTCATGTTCGAATCTGCATTAGCCCAACGCTTGAGATTCATCGGCACGTACAACCAACTAACTGCTAAGGCAGGAAAAAGCTCAGAGGTTGCCGGAGTAAAGCAATTTGGCATTGGCATTTTTCAACCCTTCGAAGATTCATTACATTATAAACAACATGCCAACTAACAATATTCTATTCATTAGATTAGATGCGAATCTCATGTAGCAAAGAGAAGAGATCCTCTGATGCGTGATTCTGATTCGTTAGAAAAAATAATCGAAAGCTTCTGATTGGCCGCCGAACACGGCGGCGCCTGACACCGCCTTTCGGCGGTGGTGTGGTGTCCAATGACGTTGATACAGTTTTCAAGATTAGCTTCTTCCCAAGACAGGCACCACGCCGCCACGTGGCGGGTTCGGACAGGTGGATGTTGGGGCGGCCATGACTATTTGCTTCCTCAATTGTGGGCAGACGAACTAAATAAGGATATGTTAGTTTGAATCTTTATTTCTTGAAATATGTGTAAGTGTCCTAACGAACTTATCATACGAACGTACTGATTGATGTAACTATGTCTAGGTTAGTCCTTGCTGCAAGAATCAACGGAAGGAACGTACCGAGGTTAATTTTGAATTTATTACGTAATAATAATTATTATTATTAAATAAAATTTAGTCCCACCTTTTCTCAACTAATAGAAAATTTGCTCTAAAGAAAAAGATCAAATTTTCACCATACCCTTATCCAGCATTTATTAAAAGATGGGAGGAAATCATCCTTCCAATTTTTTGTTGGTCCTTGTATTTCCTTCATTTTACTTCGATGGTTTTAGTTCTACGTTATGGAAGCTTTGATTTCCTCTCCTGAAGGTGTTTCTTCTTTTGTGACGTATACCTTACAATCTCTAAACACGAAACAAAAAGTGAAGAACAATATATACTATTAACAAGTACCTTGCGGATGATTTAATATTACATTTTAACTCTTGTTTTATCTCGATCTCATTTCATTTCTTTTACGAGGAAGGTCTTCCCACGATGTAGTAAACAATTCATGAATGAAAATTTTTCTATCGTTTGAAAAAAAAAAGATGTAGTAAACAATTTTTTTTTTTCTGAAAAATAAAAATAAAAAGACTTGGTCCTAAGGATCGTTCTTGGCAATTTGACTGTTGGTCCCTTTTAATCCAACAATACTAATCTAGGACGATTTACCACGCTAATGATGAAAGTTTTGAAGCTTAGACGTGGGGTGTGTTTGTGAACGAAGGTGAAAGCTGTCAAAATGATTTTCTTACTATTCAACACACACGCAACTCACACATACTACACCAAAAACACACACCCTAATGAATTAGGGTTTGAGGTGTATATACCACATTAGTTGGTATATTATACCCCTAGTAACTAAGAACTAGAATATTACAAACTAGCCCAAAGTTAATTAAATACAAACCAACTAAGATAAACACATTGAAATTGAACACTATAAAATATTCCTAACAATCTCCCCTTAGTGTTCAATCTTCAATTCAGCGCGGGTTTCTTTGTGTGAGCACATAGAGAATCTCTCGAGTTCTAACAATCTCCCCTTGCTCCCCCCTGCAAAGGCTGTCTCCTCTTCTTGTGGAGGATTTGAATGCAATTTCAGCTATAACTCTCTTGTCTTAACGCTATACGTTGTAGATCGGATGTATGCTGTGATCCACGCCCCGATATTTGTTTCTTGATGATGTCGCAGATCTTTGAAATTCTGTTTGCATTTTGTCCGTGTCTTTTTCCGTATTTTGAAGTCGTCAAGTCTTCTCCAGTCTTCTTCTCGGCGCCAGATTCGTCTTCGTCGAAGAATTTGTCTGGTTCGGCCTCGAGGAAGCTTGTCTGCTCCAGAGAAGATATGCGTGGGTTGTCTTTTAACATGTGCCAAAGCTCCTTTCGAATGTGACATGGTAGGTTCCAGTGGAGTTCGGCTTCATCGTGGAAAGCGCGGCGGAATATTGATGGTGAGCGTGGGATGTGTTATAAATGTGCCAAGGCTCCTTCAAATTGACGTTTGAGTGCAGGAGAGCCCGGCTTCATAGTGGTACGCGCGGCGGAAGTTGGTGGGTGGTCCGACCTGTTTTTTATACGTATCCCCTTCTCCCCCTCATGGGTAATAACTACACAGAGCCACTAAGGCAATCCATCGACACGAGTTCAGAGTTAAACTCTGAGACGCGGCCTGTAAGCACAGGGCTTAGAACCGGAGCCACATAGGCGTTCCGTTAACATCAATCCAGGAGCGTAGCTCGCAGATGATGGCCTGAAACCGCTGTTGTTTTGATATTGCAACGGTAGGACTTCCTTCCAATCTTGGAATCACATCTACTACAGACGTGTCTATGGAAGTTCTGATCTGGTCACGAAGTCCAGATAAGAGGAAGTGTATGTGTCCTAAAAAAATTTTAAAACATTTAGGTAGTGAGAACACCTAGACTCGATGTGTTCAAGAAAGTTCAGTGGTGTGGGGCTAACTACCACTTAATTCAATATCTCCCGCTTCCAAGTGAAGCAGTGATAGCATACGTGGCTCCCCGTGATTTGATGAAACATCGGTCTTTTGGGAGATCGATGAGTGGGTAAGGCTCGGTTGTGCGTGCGCCATTGGACCAAATGAGGCGACTTCTACCGGGAGCTGATAGAAATCAACTCCTGCCCTATATGGGATGGTCCGAGTAATTTGTGAGCTCAGGGAATTTTGTATCTTCCGCTCTTTGGTCTTATCAAGAATTGCTAAATAGGGATGTGACTTATGGACTTGAAATCTTCATAACACTTGGCTACGTTCCGGGGTTAGATTCAGTTTGGTCTGACTGAACCATGGAACTTAGAATCCATGCGTCCGTCAATTTTGGTGAGTGCTGCTTCATCAGCAAGTCGGAGCAGGACGTTTGATATCATCTTCGTGTTTGTGTGTTGATGTCACGCCTTTTGTAATTCTCGAACTCTTGGGGGTCGAGTTTTCAAGTGAAGTCTGTCTTGGGAGGTGAAATGCCTGAGAGGGTGTTTCTTTCTTTCTTTTTTTTTTTTTTTTTTTTTTTTACTTTCTTCTTTTTTTTTTTTTTATATATAGATATTATCATAATAGTAGTAGATAAATAGTATCATAGTAGTAATAGATATAGGTATATGTATACGTATATGTATATGAGTTAAATTTAGTTTCTCCCCCTCAAATCGTGCACCTAAGATGTACTCCCCCTAAAAATGTACTCTTCCCTCATAAATATGGAGTGATACTCCCCCTCAATGCATGCACGTTAAAACATGTATGTTCTCTCCCAATTAGATAAGCGTGAACGTATTTTATCTATTTTTCAGATCAGATCAAACTAAAGAATTATTGTTCTTTAAAATGCATTAGAATGTACGTTTTTTCGCTATTAACACTTAAAATAGGTATTTTAACGATTCAGCTTATATGCATACGTGAATGTTTAAGCTTGTAGCTCTTTAAGATATATGCATAGTGAAAATGTACCTATCATGGGGTATTAGACATTTCAGCTCATATGCATGCGAATATTTAACATTTAAAGTACATTTGAGGCATGCATGTTTATAATGTACCCTATTGTTTCCAAAGTAGGTATATTGTCTTTTCAGCTCAAGACGCATGCCAAGTTTCTTATGGGATGCATATAGAATTTACCTACGTAGTTGCTCGCATCGCTTACCAGTCGTGTATGTGGAGCAACCCAAGATACCATACACGCTGGGATGTTTGGCTGCTCTCATCGCATACCAGTCATGGGTGTGGAGCAGCTCTCTTGTACCTACCCATGCTGGGATTCTGCAAAAACTTTATCGGGACTTTGGTACCCATTTTTGGATGGGTCCTCCCTTGTTAGCAGAAAACAAGTTAAACAATTTTGGTTCAGATATTGATCCTAAATCATCCTTTAAAGTCCTATCCAATTTGATTTGTGATTTAGGAATCCAGGTTTGGTGAACCTTAGAGGGAAATGACAATTCAGCGCAGGTGAATGTGTGCCTAGGTGTAGAGACCTAAAGATTTTCTCCCTAGCCAGTCGCATAAGATGCTTTCTAGATGAATCTTGACTGGGTATTTCAAGTAGGAATTTGAGCTTATGGCGCTATATGCGTTATTGGATGATGAGTCGTATTGCCTACAAGAGTTCACATCATTCACGCTATAATGATGATTGTGCGGGAATTGAAAAGTTCGTTTGCGTAAGCTTGGAACTTCTTCGTTGCACGCTTCCCTAGGAATGAGAAAGGAAAAATCTTGAACATTCTCGACTTTAATTCTGGAAGATAATAGTGATTTTCCTTTCTCCTTCCTAATCTTTATGTGTTCCTTTAGCTATTTTTAGCGCTTTGCTTTTACTTAACGTTTCAGCTTCAGTCAAAATTGACTAGAATGATTAGTAAAGTTTTCTCAGTTTTAGGAACAAAGCTTTTCGTTTTTGTTTTATTTATCTGTTTCGAGGAAGATGTATTACTTGAGAAATTATGGAAAACAGATAAGACGGGGAATTTTTGAGATATAGAATCTCCTTTAAAAGCTTTTCCTTTTCAGCGCCAAAACCTATCCTTTCAGAGTTCAAAGTATCTTGTAAATATTTCAATTTACGAAGAGTCTCTGGAGTATCACATAGAGTAGGTTTTTTATCATGTAAAATATTTTCCCCATTAGGAATTAAGTTAGAAGAGAGTTTTGACCTGCTGGACCTATATTCGAAATAACATTCTCTAATCGTTTAATCTTAGAGTAAAGCATACGCTGTTCCTCTAAGACGGTCTCATATTTTGATGAGATTTCATTTCGCTCAGCTTCGCAAGAACGTAAATTTCTAGTCATCTCGCAGACCCTATTTTCACTATCTTCTAACTTAGTTTCTAAGCTAATTTATTTGACTTTGCGTTTGTCAAATCTTCATTAGCATAAGCTAGGCTTTCTTGTTGCTTAAGTAACACGGAGTAATTATTAGCGAGGCTGCTTCTAATTCCTCATCTTCCTAGCTTGAGCATCCATTTTAATTTGATTTTAAATTTAATTAAACAATAGAAATTGGCTTTTGAAATTCAGTGACGAAAAGTTTGGTTTACTCGAGAATTATCGTGAAGTATCGAAGAAAGTCGGCGTCGAAAATTTTTGGCGTGCACCGAAAATTTTTGTGATAATTTCGAAAACTTCGTGAAAATGACCAAACCTTTTTCTATAATTTGCCTAGGATGTCCTAAGTTGATTGTTGGATATAAATGATCGTTGACACGTTTTGCGGATTTGCTTTAAAAAAAATATTTTACGAAAACGTCGTCTACACCGAAAATTTGGACCCGAAAAATATTAATTTGAGTTTTTTTTTTTTTTTTTTTGTTTCTACCCAATGATAAAAAAAAATTCAGAAAATTTTGAAAGAATTTATTTTATTTATTTATTTATTTATTTATTTTTTTTAAAATCGGGTACTGTAGCAGTTACGGGCGAATTGCTACAGTGAATCGCGAATTTGCTACAGTGTTTCGATCGAAACTGCTACAGTGTTTCGATCGAAACTGCTACAGTGAATTGCTACAGTGTTTCGATCGAAACTGCTACAGTGTTTCGGTCGAAACTGCTACAGTGTTTCGGGCGAAACTGCTACAGTGTTTCGAGCGAAACTGCTACAGTATTTTTTTTTTTTTTTTTTTTTTTTTTGAAATCAGTCCACTTTCGGGTGTTGACCAGTCAAGTTTCGGGTTGACCAGTCCAATTTCGGGTTTGACCAGTCAAAATTGGATTAACTAGTCAAATTTCGGATGTTGACCAGTCCAGTTTCGGGTTTGACCAGTCAAAATTGGCCAGTCAACTTTCGGGTGTTGACCAATCCAGTTTCGAGTTGACCAAGTCCAGTTTCGGGTTTGACCAGTCAAAATTCGCCCGAAACTGAATAAAAACGCCCGACAACTGAGTAAATTGGTACTGGTAGCTGTTTCAGGTACTGTAGCAATCGGGCAATTTGTTCATCTACCCCGATTCTGGACTGAAAATGACGAAAAACAGACGCGATTTCTACCCAAAACTCACCCAAATCAACTGAAAAAAGTTGGGTAATCACTTAAAATCACTCGAAAACAACAACCTAATTACCTCTTGAGCTTCAAATCAGTAAAATCGGCTCAAAAACTCAAGAAATGGCAGAAATTCGAACCCAAAAAAAATACCCAAAAATTTCGAAAATTGTTCAAA